>JAHKKF010497664.1:0-17256 GCA_019740295.1 Labeo calbasu | reverse complement strand
TTTTTTTTTGTTCTGAAAACACAACTACACTCAACTTGTGTGTTTTGAGGATTTTTAGATAACTTTACTGGAAAGCGAGTACAAAAGATTCCTTGCAACACCTTCTGTAAAGTATTTTTTTCACTATATGACGTTCTTGCGTTGGTTATGATTCTTTGAAGAACAAAAACATTCTTGGTGTTACATTATAGGTTCCTCAGATGGCATCAGATGATCTAAAGCAATAGTTTTTAATACTGGTTCTGGAGAACTTCAAGACTGCATATTTTGGATGTGGACCTGTTTTATATCATAAGATCTTTAGTCTGTACTATAGAACGCTCTTATATAACATCAAACACTAATGCTGGAATTATGAATATTTATGAGACATCTGAGTGTTTGAACCATGTTTTATGCATTTTGAGGGATGCACATTAGTGCATGCCCACCAGGCATTGAATCATTCCGTAAAAAGTCGGTCATTGGAGAAAATATTTCAAAACACAAGCCTGGCATGTCGTCTTTCAAACATAGCATGCCTCAACAATAATCCTGGAAACCCATCAGGAATGGCCTGCGAGAAAAACCACAGAACTCGCTGTTCCCAAGTTGCACGATTGTGCACGAAGAGTTTATGTTGCCTGAGAGCTATAATTCACGCGAGGCGAATGTGTGTCACTACATTCTGATGGGAGGGAAAAACATACCACACTGCATTCCTCAATAATAATGTGCCTTCATAGAGTACAGTACACAGAAACTAGGCAAGACAACAAAACATGCGTGGTGGCACACACTGTACGCAACACCTTAATTGAACTTAATAAATGGTTCGCGAGGTGCCAACGGAACAAAAACAGCCTGGTGTTTGGGTACACAGTGCGCACATATTCAATTCGTATCGCTATGTGCCTTTATCACAAAAATACTGGCCACTTTTTAAGCGCTTGTAACCTTCAAGGTCATTTAGTTCAGGAATGTCTGGCGAATTTGTGGTTTGGGCCGTCCGTTTTAGATGTATACATGACATTGCAGGCGCAACGTAGTTCAAAGCCGGAATAGAAAGGGACCTGTGTGTAAGCGCAGGCTGGTGTATTTACGCAGCTGGCAAGATTTAAGGAAACGCGGACACGTTTGTGGTCAGGCTGGCGTATAAAAACTCGCCTGCTTTTAGAGACTCAACTCTCCATTGTAACTCCCTCGCTCTCTTTGTCCATAATTCCTACTCCTGCATAAAAAGGAACTGGATTTTGGCAGCCCACCATGGCAATTCCTGTGGCTTTAAGACTTATAACAGTGAAACAGGGAGATGTTGAAACTACACGAGCGCTGCCAGGTTCAACTGCAAAACATTTCAGCCCAAGCTTATAATTTCCCAATCCACTGTCTCTGGATTCATCACTCACAACACAATTCCGTAATGTTCTCATGGTATCGCTCCGGCCGGGAGGAAGAGAAAAGTTGAAATTACACATGACTTCAATTTATGTTTTGGTCAAGCTACAGCTGTGACCGGTCGAAAGTATGAGATTGGACATAGTCCGTTTTCTCAAAGGGCCGCAGAATCAACACCATATCAGACCCTGTAAACATTTCGAGGCTGTAAAATAACAAAAATTAGGAACACGCTATCCAGAAGCCACTGATAAGTTTGTCGTGTCTTTTCCACAGCCAAAACGGACCGTTTAGGACGCCGCCTGGACATCGCAAGAAAGAAAAAAAGAGCTTTTTTTGATTAATTGCTGTAAATATCCTCACAGCAAGCATATTTCACAGCCAACGTCGCAAATTGCGCTCATAACGCACGACCTGCATGATGTCAAGTGTTAACAGGCTATAAATTGGCCGCCTCCCAGGAGAATTACCAAACCAATTAAAGCCACATGAGCCGACGGAAAAAAGCAGAATTGGAAAAACTCCCCCAAAGAATACGATCTATCTTGCGCTGTCAACTCCTCCTTCATCTTTGAGGAGCGAGATGTTTATGAAACTCCTTGTTGATTGTGACCTGAGAATGTACAGACATGAATTTCTAAGTGTTGTCGATAAACAAAATAGTTTTGACAGTGTTTTAGCTGCATATTTAAAGACCATAAAGTGATGCATTTTTAAAATTGAAAACGGGGGGTG
Source organism: Labeo calbasu (assembly GCA_019740295.1). Taxonomy (NCBI): domain Eukaryota; kingdom Metazoa; phylum Chordata; class Actinopteri; order Cypriniformes; family Cyprinidae; genus Labeo; species Labeo calbasu. Next base: position 15,144 of record JAHKKF010497664.1, on the reverse strand, counting down.
AAAACTTTTGAATTTGAAGATTAGGGTGAACTTGTTTAGTCTTCTGGGAAACATCTAAGTAGATTCTGAAGGGCAGTACTAAATGAAAAATAAAAGATGTTTAGGCAAAATAAGAAAAATGTATACACATTCATTCTGTTCAAAAGTTTTCACCCCCCGGCTGTTAACGCATCATGTTTCCTTCTGAAGCATCAGTGAGTGTTTGAACCTTCTGTAATAGTTGCGTACGAGTCCCTCAGTTTTCCTCAGTGTGAAAAGATGAATCTTAAAATCATACAGTCATTGTTGGAAAGGGTTCAAATACACAAAAACGCTGAAAAATCAAAGAATTTGTGGACTATAATTCAAACTATTCAGGACAAACAAGGGATTCGTGAACAACTATCACAAAACAAAAAAAACAGCTGTGGAGAATCAAGAATCAAGTGTATGTAAACTTTTGAACCGTCATTTTTATACTATATGTGAACTACATGTAAACGTCTTTTATGTGAAATATCCTTTCAGGTCAGTACTAAGTTAAAAATAACATGCATTTTGTACGAAACCCTCTTATTTTGGTCAAATAATTAACATTTTGCAGATGTTGCAAGGTGTATGTAAACTTTTGACCTCAACTGTATTTGCTATTTAGTTATTGGTTAATAATTACTATTCATAAATGGTTTGAATTAAGATTTTTTTCCCCAGGTTTTTTTTATGTGTGTCAATGACATTTTAAGTTGTGTATGTTTATTCATATCGATAAAGAGGTACTTACTGATGGGCTTTTGGCAGGACATAACACAGAAAGATTGGGAAACACTGTTTAAGGAGAAATAAACACTGTTAGAGGCAGCATTAAACACAAATGTTTTCAATTTGAGTTCATTATTAATCTTAAAGGTCTGAAAAAAACATGAGCTGCATGTCAAACTCCCTTTCAGACAATCACTTGCTCCACTGAAATCTAATCACGCAAATATGTGCCATGATTTTAACTCTTTTTCCTTTTGAGTCAGTGCCTGGTCATCACAGCGCTATCCTTATTGGCTCCGAGCGGGCCGGCGTGCAGGCAGGAAGCCGAGCCAGGCTTGCTTCCTGAGCGTCCGAGAGAGGAAGCCCTGTGATAGGCGAGAGGGAGCGGGGTTAAAAATAGTTGCGTATATAAAGGCTCGCTCAGAATCCCATTTCGTCTCAAACTCTCACTCGCGCACTTTCTGGCAGGACTCTCGGTTTCCTTCTCTCTCGAAAGCAGGGCCCAGGGCAGCCGCAACACCGTCCTGCTGTGAAGAAAGAGCAGGTGTTTCCCAGGGTTTGACTCAAGCAGCAAAATATGCATTACATTGGATAACCAAAGCAAGAAAGTAAAAAAAAAATAAAAACTTTTTCCAAATAAACGCTCGATGCCGAGCGGGTTACTTGAGCTCAGTTCACACGCGAAGAATAATACCTTTTCCAAAACGACAAAGGGAAAGTGAATGTACTTGTTCAACTCTTCAAAGGCCAAGAACTTGTTGTACCATGAAGAAACTTCAGGGCACAGCTTTTATTATCCATTGGCAACCGCATGACAAGCAGATAAACTGTTAAGCAGCAAAGATACAACACAGATAGGTGGAATAAAAACACAATGCAGATAAGAAGCAGAAACAGGGATTTTTTTTTTTTTTTGCATTTCATTGACTGTCTGAACAGTCAAAGAAATATAAATAAGCATCTATGCATGCTTAAAAATCGAGGTTCTTTATTGGCATCAACGCTTTCATATGCATAGAAGTTTTTCATTACACAAAAGGTCAATCATAGTGGGAAAAGGATCTTAGATTATTCTTCACACTAAGAAAAAAATGCTTCTTTTAGAAGTTGTTCACTATTTGTGGAAGCCAAAGTGGTTCTTCCATCACTGAGAAAACCCAAACCAAGAGGTACTTCTTCACATTTTTTTGTATGAACAATCAAAGAACTGTAAATAACCATCTGTACACTTTTAAAAACAGATATTGATGTTCTCATAACAGACCTTTAACATCCATAGAACCTTTTTTATATATTCATATCAAAAGTGGTTCTTTTTGGAAGGTTCCACCATAGAACCTTTCAGTTCCAAAGGGTTCTTTAAATTTTTGAAAGGTTCTTTAGATTATTAAACTGGTCTTCACAACCAAGAAAAAAAATGGTTATTTTAAGACCTGTTGACTGAAATGTTCTTTGTGAAAACCAAAATGGTTCTTCTAAAGTGTCTTTGCGAAATTCGCCAGAATCAAGAGGTATTAATCTACATTCTTTGTTTGAACAGTTGGAGAACTATTACAAACTCCTCAAAATAAAGGTTCTTTATCAGCATCAATGTTTCCATGAAAAAACTTTGACGTCTATAGAACCCTTCCAAAGCACAAAAGGTTCTTTAAAGTGGAAAAAAGTTATTAAAATGTGTAAAAAAGGTTCTTTTTGGAACTGCTTATGACTGTTTTTATGGAGAACCTTCAATATCCATAGAACCTTTCAATTCCAGAGGTTCTTTAAATTTGTGAAAGGTTCTTTAGAATATTAAACTGGTCTTCACAACCAAGAAAAAAAATGGTTATTTTAAGACCTGTTGACTGAAATGTTCTTTGTGGAAACCAAAATGGTTCTTCTAAAGTGTCGTTGCGAAATTCGTCAAAATCAAGAGGTATTACTCTACATTGTTTGTCTGAACAGTTGGAGAACTATTATAAACTCTACTTATAAACTCTTAAAAATAATGGTTCTTTATTAGCATCAACACGTCCATGAAGAAACTATGACGTCCACAGAACCCTTCCAAAGCGCAAAAGGTTCTTTAAAGTGGAAAAAAAGTTCTTTCGATTATTACAATGTGTAAAAAAAGGTTCTTTTTGGAACTGCTCATGACTGTTCTTATGGAGAACCTTCAATATCCTCAGAACCTTTCAATTCCAGAGGTTCTTTAAAGTGGAAAAAGATTCTTCAGATTTTTAAATTGGTTTTCACACTTAGAAAAAAAAACATCTTATAAAAACTGTTGACTGAAATGGTTCTTCTATGCTGTCGCTGCGAAGCCGCGTCTGAACAGTTGAAGAACTGTAAATAAGTTCTATAAACTCTTCAAAATAAAGGTTCTTTATTGGCATCAATGCTTCTATGATATTTGCAAAAACCAAAATGGTTCTTTTACGGTGTTGCTGCGTAAACCACCAATATCAAGAGGTATTACTCTACATTTTTTTGTCTTAACCGTTAGAGAATGATTATAAACTTCTCAAAATAAAGGTTCTTCATTGGAATCAATGCTTCCATGAAGAACCTTTGACATCCATAGAACCTTTCCAAAGCACAAAAGGTTCTTTATACTGGACAAAGATTCTTCAGATTACTAAAATATTCTTCACACCAAGAAAAAGAGGTTCTTTTTGGACTATTTTAAAGAAGAACCTTCGATTTCCATAGAACCTTTCAATTCCAGAGGTTCTTTAAAGTGGAAAATTATTAAATTGGACTCCACACCAAGAAAAAAACGATTCTTTTAAGAACTGTTGATTAAAATGTTCTATAGAACTATAAATAAGGGTTATTGACATCAATGCTTCCATGAAGAACCTTTGACATCCATAGAACCTTTCCAAAGCACAAAAGGTTCTTTATAGTGGACAAATGTTCTTCACACCAAGAAAAAGAGGTTCTTTTTAACTATTTTAAAGAAGAACCTTTGATTTCCATAGAACCTTTTAATTCCAGAGGTTCTTTAAAGTGGAAAAAGGTTTTTCAGATTATTAAATTGGACTCCACACTAAGAAAAATGGTTCTAAACCAAAATGGTTCTTCTGCTGCGAAAAACAGCCAATATCAAGAGGTACTCTACTTTTTTTTGTTTTGTTTCTTTTTTTTACAAAAGAGTTTATTTAATCATACAGTACAGTACGGACTATACTCTTGTATACCTGTAAAGATGGAATGTGAGGGTGTGTCGGAAACCTCCTAAAAGCATGATCAGAGCACAATTAGAAACAGACATATAAATGTGTGATCCATGGAGCCCTAAGGGGAGAACCAGTTGTACAATACAATAAATCTACACCCTTTTTGACATTCTTAGACCTCGTCAACATTCTCCATGCACAAATAACATACTGTACTTCTAAATTGAGCTATTGAATCATGTCGTTGGGTTATTGGAAATGGATCAAAAAGTAAACACAGTCACAACACATGCTGATATGTTCAAGGAATGACAATCATGTCTGTTTTGAACGGTTCACGTCGTACCCAACCGACACCTCGGTTGAACTCTTGCGCGTATGCTCTTACCATTTGCGTGTTTTCTTTTGTTTTTTGACATTCAAAAAATAGAGAAATGATGTCATTGCACACAAACTGCCATTTTATGTTTTCTTTTGCTCTGGGTTGTGGGTGACTGGACCTGCAATTTGCTGCCAGTTAGAAATAGCTATTTGTAGACCAGGACAGGTAATTGCCCGATACCTTCAACTGGGGGAGAGGGGGTGGGGGGAATCCCAGTCTCCTCAGCTCTATTTGCAACTGAAAGGGGTTTTAAAACCTTAATGGCATGTGTTTTGTTAAAAGCTTGATACTACAGATACATTTGGTGAATGTGAGGGTGTTAAATAGCACCAAGAATTGTGTTATTGTTAATGTTCCGGTCTAATGACATGCAAATCTGATAAAGTTGTGGCTTTGGCTGCAGGTGCAACATAACATCTTACTCGCTTGCATCACAGCTTCAAAGAGTACAGTGTAATATACAGTGTATCACTTTAGCAATATTATTATGTGCTTTTAAACTTACATTTGTTTTTGCGTTTTACGCAAAACTGTGAACTATAAATGAAAAGCCAGACTGTGTCAACCTCATGTGAACATTTTTACAGGCCAAATGTAAAAATAGTCACATATCCACAGCTGTTTAATACTACTTTGCCCCTCTGAGAGACTGAGAGAAGTTTGTGTCTCCATAACCCGTATTTGGTAACATTTAGCAGGGGGGGGAAACTGGGATTAAATGGTTTAATTTAAAACTTTAATCTACCAAACACACATAAACTGTTATCTGCTCTTTAGCAAGCACATTTTACGTTATTAAAATGCAAAAATGCCCGGTGCTATAATCCCCTTTGTTATACGCGTCTTGAGGGCGCAATTGGTATCGACAGTTTTCATCTTTAAACAACGTGTTAATGATGTGTATTTTTCTCCCATTCTGCTCTTTTTTTCCTCCTCAAAGGCAGGAGAGAGAGAGAGGAGGGCTCTCTCGCATCATGTTGTACTCGTTTAACTCGTTTTTACCGAGGGGGCGTGGATGACTCCGGTGATTTAAAGAAGAGCCCCTGTGCTCTCACCATCCAAGACGAAAGGCGCACACGCCGGAGAGCAGCAGCTATATACCGGGGCTAAAATTAGGGACGGATAGTGCGTATTTCCTCCGCTTCGTACAATTGGTCCAGCTTCTACTGCCGTGATATTTATAAGATCTTAAGGTCTTCCACCACTCATACTTGCTGCATGAGTGTGAAACACAGAGTGTAAAAGCAGAAACGAGTTGTAGTGCACTACAACCTAAGTTTCTTGGAGGGATTGGAACTCGTCCCCGATTTTGAAGGTTTTTATTTCACTGGGACAACTGGAAATGGCTTTGAGTGGAACAATTTTACCGTCGATTTCCACATTTTCGGCACAGAAGGAAAAATGCTGGGAAAACGTGAGTATTTTGTTGTTATTTCACAGTATTATCAGGCTTACGCAGTTCTTTACTTTTACAAGTATGTATTACGTTTTAAAAACACGTATATGTATACATTTCATCCGCGTTTTAAACGGTTTAGCGAATTTCAAAAGTTGCTAGTTAGTCAGAGCGCTAAATGTAAATAAACCGCGTTCGCTTAAGGACGTAACCATAACAACTGATTTATCGTTTCGAGAAAATATATATAATTGTCATAAGTCGTGTTGAATTTAAATGTTCACCTCATAATATATAAGAAAAGTGCTAGTTTGAAGTGTCTTTGAGATGGTTAACAAGTTTAATAGGTGCACTAGAAGATATTTAACTTCAGTCGCGTTGAAAATGTATAAAACAATTAAACTAATCATGCTGTTTCATTGCAGAGGTGGAAGGATGAACTGGACAGGTCCATGCATCTCAGCTGCGCAGCTGACATCTCAAACATGGACAACCTCAGCAGAGCAACAGATGACGAAGATCTCGACAAATATCTGGATCTGGAGTTTATTCTGGCCAACACTGTGGCTTCTGATCATCTCGGCCTCGGCGACTACAGAATGCAAGAGTCCAGAAACATGTACAATCCAACCACGTACCAAGTGCCTGAGATCAATCATTCACCTCCACCGTATACCACCAGCCTCATGGCAGAGCTTCTCCAGTCCGACGTAGACACCTACTGCCAGCCGTCTCTGTCCAACAACATCCAGGGACGATTCCTAGTCAGGTCTGCCTTCTCCAGTCAGGACATTTCGGAGTGTATCAAAGTGGAGCCCTGCATGGACAGTTATGGACCTGTACGAGGAATGGTTCCCAAAGTCAAACAGGAGGGCAACGGTGCTTGCATGAGATCATTCGAGCAACCGAGACTGGCCAACTCACCGCAGGGAGCAGGCAGCATGACTCCGCCGCAGAGCCCCGTGGAGTTCATCAACACAGACTGTCAGTCGCAGATGTGCCATGCCATGACGTTCACACAAAGCTACCAAGGCAACACGGGGTTTCCCCACGCTGCGCCTCCACAGATGCAGCTGCCGTACCCAAACGCGCATCACTTCAGCGTGTGCGACGAGACACTCGGGATGCCCAGCGCCAACCAAAGAGTACTTCTCACACCACCCTCATCTCCTCTGGAGTTGGACGCCAAACCAAAGAGGGGACGCCGCACTTGGCCGAGGAAACGGACGGCGACCCACACTTGCACTTTTTCTGGATGTGGTAAAACCTACACGAAAAGTTCTCACTTGAAGGCGCACCACAGAACGCATACAGGTAAATAAACTTTTTCACTTTAAACGTATTGACTTTAAACATGCTTGAAAGTGGATAAACATTAACGTACGTTGTTTTTTCTTCTCTTTGTTTAGGCGAAAAGCCTTACCATTGCAGCTGGGAAGGTTGCGGATGGAAGTTTGCCCGTTCCGACGAACTGACCCGTCACTTCCGCAAGCACACCGGACACCGACCCTTCCAGTGCCACCTGTGCGAGCGCGCCTTCTCCCGCTCCGACCATCTCGCCCTCCACATGAAACGCCATATGTAGGAACGGACTCTGAATATTTGGACTAAACGCACTGAACCATGAACATCTCAGATGTTCACAGCAAGCATTTTGTCTGTACCCCCTCTATTTAAAGTTTGACATAGTCAACTGACTTGACTTTTGCGACTTTGTAGCTGGTTCTACACCTCATTACAGATTTTATAAAATATAGAGCTTTACAAATGCCAAAAAGTTCAACTCAAGCTAGGCTGGACCTGAACCTCAAGACGGAACTGGAATCAGACAGTAAAATGTGTTTAAGTTAACATGATGTGCTACGGACATCACGACAGTGCCTTTTAATACATGTATACATCTCACGAGTGCCATAAATACTCTTGGCATTTTGCAAAAAAGTATGCTATTGTTTCAAGAAACTAAATAAGCTTTATAAGACAATGTTTTCCTATTTCAAAACTGCCTTAAAAGTTAAAGGGCGTTAAATGAATGTTTAATTTGTGCATTTATCGATATAAACGGTTTTTTTAAAAAATCAGGGTCTTATGGTTGTTTCGTTTCTTTATTTTTCTAACGTACTCGTACAATTTGTATGCTGTTAACGTGAAATGCAGACTGTCCCATGTTTGGATGACATGATAAGGGCTATGTGAGTTGTTCTGGACCAAATGTTTTATGTACATAATTTATACACTGTAAATATTGTACCTACTGTACATATTAAACTTAATTGAGATATAAACACTGGTGTTTGTCGATGTGTTCTCCATGTTAGCATAACAATCACTCTGAATCTTTCAGACAAGATCTTGGTGGTATCGCCCAAGGGTAGATGTTAGATCCCAATCTTTCCCAGCTGCAATATTGCCATGCCAGAGAGCTGTGGCTAGACCTATAAATACAAACATTACATTTACATAATTGTTGAGACTGAATATAGCCATGTCTGGGCAGAGGGCTACACCACAGTTGAAGAGCGAGCGGCTTTGGAAAAACAACGGAAGACGTGGGATATCTAAGGGGGTGAAGGTTCTTTTAGAGTTGGGGTGAGAATTTTAAACTTTACAAGCACTGTAAAGTCAAGCAGACATATCAAGCGTTTAAGACTGTTTGGCACCGGCATCTCATATTCAATTTTTGATTTAACTTAAAGACGTAACGGGTTTTACACATAAAACTGCTAACAAGATGCACTCAGATGGCATATTCAGGTCATGCAGAAGCCATCCCATCCAGACTAGTTCAGAAAACAAAGCTCATATTGGTATTCTATGGTAATACTCCTAGACCTTTCAGTGGAAATATTACACCGTTTACTTGTTCGAGAGGTATTCACTGCATGGTCTATTTTGAGGAAATGAGGAACTAAAACTGTGTCAATGGATGGCTTACTTTGTGAAGTAAGAAAAACATTTTCATATCACTTTCAGGTTGGTCTCAGATCACTTTTCGGACTTGCTGTATAGTTGATAATTCTGCCAGGCGAATATATGCCGTTTTAATTTACAACAATTCCCTAATCCTGCGTCTGCCGCAAAAATTACATCCCTTGAGATGCCTTGACACTATTCACCTAGGAAATGGTTTTAACCTACATGAGAAGCTGATAATGACACCAATGATGCATTTAGGATTATGTTAATTGTCTGGCTTCAAGCCAGAAGGTTACTCAGATTTCGTGCAGAAAGATAAAATCAAGACTCTTTTACGTTCTTGGAAGCGTGCTATGATATTGTCTTGGGGGTATTCCTCATGCCGGCAGCAAAACGTTTTAAAATATGTGGTCTTGGACCACAAAACCAGTTTTGAGTAGCACGGGTGTATTTGTAGCAATAGGGTCAAAATGATCGATTTTTCATTTAGGCCAAAAATCATTAGGGTATTAAGTAAAGATCATGTTCCATGAAGATATTGTGTAAATTTCCTACCGTAATTATATATAGAAACGTAATTTTTGATTAGCAATATACATTGCTAAGAACTTCAGTTGGGCAACTTTAAAGGTGATTTTCTCAATATTTAGATTTTTTTTAAATAGTTGTATCTCGGCCAAATATTGTCCTGACCTAACAAACCTAACATTACATCAGTGGAAAGCGTATTTATTTGTCAGCTTTCAGATGATGTAAAAATCTCAATTTCATGAAATATCCTAATGGCAAAAAAGAAAAATCAATAATTTTGACCTAATGTATTGTTGCCTATTGCTACAAACATACCCGTGCTACTTACGACTGGTTTTGTGGCCGAGGGTCACATATAATCAATAAATTACCTTAGCCCTGAATTCTCTTCCAAAAAAAGTGTCCGTTTATCCACTAACCACAGATACCAAGTTCAAGTCCAGCGGAAGTATTTCCTGATCAATCGTTATTGACGCACCTAGAGAAATAAAAGGTGTTTACATAAAAAACATTCTTTATTTAACCTTGATGAACTGCAAAACAATGTACGACTATAATGGTGAAACTCAATCTCTTCAAAGTGGACCAAGTTTGCAAACGTTTCCTTTGGGAGGCTTGGGAATGTCATGGGAAGAGTTTGCCCCCTGCTGGACTTGCGCGGGAATGTTCTCAGCAGAAGATACTGTGACTTGTCCAATCCTTTTCGTAATGATACTTCCCATGGAGCACGTCAAGACGTGATGTTTATTATCATTTGCGCCAGCTTGGGAAAACCCATCAAAATCCAGGCAAATCCCTGCATTGGGAGGCAATAACATCACATGTCAGTTCCTCCGAATCACCTCCGCACCAACAAAACAAAGACTGAAAAACGATAATCCCAACGGCTAATGGAAAACCACATTTGTGTGACAACATAATGGAAAGTGGCCATCTGGCTTACATTTCCTAGCATACCTTTGCTGACGGTCCTGGTGGAGCGCAGAAGTGTCCGTCAGTGCACCGCAATATCCCCAGGGCGGCATTACTCGGTGGAGAGCCCATGTTTCCCGGCCCAGGCCCAGCTGATTAAATACACAAAATCCAGCTCGGGTCGCTCACGTCTGGAGCTCTTCACGAGCAGATCGAGGTCCGATTAGTCAACACGCTGATTTGAATCAATACCCATTCTGAGCAATTCTCGCCGCGGGAGCGGGCCAAGTTTTCCCAGCCAGCTGTCAATACGCTCAAGTCCGTGAAAGGGTCCCCTCGAATCCAATCAACCAAGTGAGCACACATGGAGGATCTTGTTACCAGCGTGACGCTAATGACCCCATCCAGACCTTCAACATGTACATGTGTGTCGCATTTAACATACTCACCTTGCTCTGGTAAAACACAATAGCGCATTATTGGCACACCTGGATCGTCTCACTTGACATGCAACCCTTATTCCCAGGAACTGCCTGAGTATGTAAGGAAAGTGTCGAGACATTCGCCAGGGTTATGTTTTTCATACATGGGTTATTAGTAACGTCAAGCGTTTACAAAAACACCGTGTATTAGAAAAGCAGCAAAGTATGTGGAATAAACATCCAATCTGGAAGGCGCTTTGGCCCATTTCCACAGTTTTGATTCTCAAAGTTCACTAGCACACAAACTCAGTAAATACCAATCTCGGAATTTCCTGTTACGGTTAACATTCCGTGCTCAGGTTCTCAGGATACGGTTTTCACAAAGTTCCATTGAGCTACAAGGAAGCCCTCAAGAAACTTAAAAAGTTATACAAGTATGACTCAATCCTTTTGTATTCAGATTGGATTTCTGATTTTAGTAGCTATAATAAAGCAATTTAATATGCAGTATTATACAAGAATGTGGCCTACTTTTGCACCCTAGGCTTACTGAGAAAACAAAACACAATGTAACCCCAAAATACAGTGATCTCAACAAGCTTTTGGGCATTTAAGACATAATTTGTATGAAAGATCCTGACATAAAATGCCAAAGTCAGTTTCCATCAAGTGCACACAGAAATTGTTCATCAGATTAAATTGATAGACATGTTCGACTTAAGTTATATAAAGCTAAGTATGCAACATTATTTTGGAGACTAACAAACACAGACAAAAAAGACAAAAAAAATACTAACAATAAATATACCATCTCACTGCATATAACTGAACAAATCAAAAACAAAAGAACCAAACACAAACAAAATAAAAACTAAAATCTTTAGAAAAACATGTTGTTTAATCTTTTTTTAAAATTAGAGCCATTTGGTTTGTATGGAAGCCCGTTTCCGCCACTGAATAAAAAATAAGGTAATTGTTAGTTTTTATCTCACAATTCTTACTTTTTTCAGTTTTTGCAATTGCAATCTTTTTGTGAGAAGGAAACTTGCAATTGCGAGTTATAAAATCAAAATTGCGAGACACGACTTAAAAACTCATAACTGCCAAATATAAAGTCGCAATTCTGAGGAGAAAAAGTCTGAATTATGAGTTTATATCTTGCGATTCTTATTTTCTCAGAACAGCGAGTTTAAATCTCGAAAGTCTTTATAACTCAGAATTGTGTTTAAATGTCAGAATTCTACGTTTTTTCTTGCAATTGCAAGTTTGACACGCAATTCTGAGAAAAAATGTCAGAACTTTGAGTTTATAACTCACAATTGTGAGTTTATATCTCTCGATTCGGGTCTGAATTTTGAGGTTTATATCTTGCAATTCTAACTTTATTTAGCAGATTTTATTTTATATCTCAGAATTCTCTGTTTTTTCCGTTACTGCGAGTTTGTTATGCAATTCTGAGAAAAAAGGTCAAAACTTCGAGTTCATACCTTGCAGTTCTGACTTCGTAAAATATATAAAATATATATAAAAAGTCAGAATTGAGTATATATCTTTGAAATTGAACTTTATTTCTCAAAATTGCAAGTTTAAATCTTAAAATTCTGTCTTAAATCTTAAAAATTTAAGCTATTTTATCATACAATTCTAAGAAAAAAAGTTAGAACTTTGAGTATCTCGTAATTCTAGCTTTATGACTCACAATTGCGGGTTTATATCTCACAATTCTCATAAAAAAAGTCAGAATTGTAAGTTTAAATCTTGGGAATTCTGAGGTTTTTCTTGCAATTGTGAGCTTGTCACACAATTCTTGGGGAAAAAAGGTTATTTTTTCATAATTTTGACTTTATAACTTGCAATTGTTCTGAGAAAAAAGTCAAAATTGAGTTTATATCCTTCAATCCTAACTTTATTTATCAGAATTGGAAGTTTAAATCATACAACTGAGGTTTTTTTTTTCCCGCAATTGCTAGTTTATCACGCAATTTTAAGAAAAAAGGTCAGAACTTTAAGTTTGTATCTCACAATTCTAAGAAAAAAAGTCAGAATTGTGAGTTTATAGCTCTCAATACTAACTTTATTTTTCAGAATCTCAGAATTTAGAGTTTTTTTCTTTCAGGTGTGAGTTTGTCAGGCAATTCTGAGACAAAAAAGGTCCAAACTTTGAGTTTATATCTAGCAGTTCTGACTTTATAACCCACAATTGCGAGTTTATATCTCAGTTCTAACTTTCTCAGAATTGCGACTATTTCTCTGAATTGTAAGTGTAAATCTTGGGAATTCTGAGTTTTTTCTTTCAATTGTGAGTTTGTCAGGCAATTCCAAGAAAAAGGTCTAAACTGTTAGTTTGTATCTCACAATTCTAAGAAAAAAAAGTCAGAATTTTAGTTTATTGTTCTCTTTTCTAACATTATTTCTCAGAATTGTAAGTTTAAACCTCGGAATTCTGAGCTTTTAGGTCCAAACCTTGAGTTTATATCTCGCAATTCTGACTTTCTAACTCGCAATTTTTAGTTTAGAACTTAGAATTATGAGTTTATATCTTTCTAACTAATTGCTACTTTATTTCTCAGAATTATGAATTTTTTCTTGCAATTGTGAGAGTCACATTTCTGAGAAAAAAGAATTGTGAGATAAAAAGTCACTATCTTTTTTTTTATTTAGTGGTGCAAACAGGCTTCCTTAGGTTTGATCTAATGCTGCAACATTCACACATTTCTAAGTGTCCAAATGCACTTCGGGGTGGCTGTGTTGGCTGCTTCACCGCTTGAAAATTTTTCTTTTCTTGACAAACACATGCGAATCGAATAGAAGAGTGACGTATACGTGCGTCTGAAATGTTATCTTTTGTTTATTCTGTGAACTCAAGGGACAACATACGGAGCATGAACATTTCCAAAGGAATCCAAGCATCACTAAATCACTATCAATGCAGTCTGAAATCCTTTAAATGTTTCGAGTTACACATGTGCAGTTACTCAGTTTCATAGGACAAATATAACACATAATATACATGGTTTATGTATACTCTTATGCATTTCTCTATCGGGTTAATATCTGTCTTATCTACACAGGCGAGGGTTAAAGGCAGGCCAATAAGGAATGCATTCAGCTTTATGGGACGTATACCCAAAATTATAACAGTTACTAAAAAAACACTTTAATTAATAAAAAAGACAAAATATGGATAATAAAACAGGATATGAAATGAATTTACAGGTATTACAACATAAAATATACAAACTATTGCACAATGGAGGTATAAAGGACGAATACAGCATAACAGGAGTGCTAACAAAATCTTTGTTCAGTTTGAATTGTTTTGTTATTTCTGTAACAGTAAAAGGCAAAAAAGCCAAGACCAACAACATTAGCTTACTCCCAGCCTACATTACAACATAAAACCCTACATAGGCCAGAAACTGACGTTCTCCGTGTCTGAGACACAACAGCTTCCGATTCCAGTCCTGAAGACAATCAGTTTTGTTCAAACGCTCAACTGACTGAAGATTAGTGTAGTACTGGAATCACATAAATCGGTTTGAGTTTCAGTGTGAGCTAGGCTCCAACTAATACATTTGACATACTTTAAATAAGACAAAGTAACACTGTTTTAGTGTGACACTAACATGACCAAGAAGTGTCGAGCAGCTATTTGCGGCCAAAACAACACAAGCTGATTGGAAGTAAAGAAAAAAGAGGAACAGACTTTAAAAAAAAAGTGACAGAAAGATGACGTAGCTGAAAGTTAGCAGTGTAACGAGATATGTCACAGTTGTTCGTCTTAACGTTAAACAGCGTTTGTTTCCACAACGTCGGACATGAGCATCAATCATTGCGTAGGACAACTTTACTGTAACGAACAGCAATTCCAATGATCTGAGGTTGGATGAGTGAATACAAATCACGGATAAAAATGTTAATAGTACCAGATAAACAACATACTGTTAAAAATAACAGTAGATGGTACATAAAAAAAAAGAAAAAAAAAAGTGTGTATCGTTATGTAGTACGATTATTAAATCGTACAAAAATACAGGTTTGACATGTGCCAGGATGTACCGTCACCAAAATGTTCAAGTCAAATTTAATCCTGAATAAAAATGAGGGCTTAGCAAACAATAAACGACGACAGCAACTGCACCTGAAGTGTACATTGCTGTGTTATTTAGGCTAAATTGATTGTGCTTTCAGTGACCAACGGGTGTTTTGACTCTGTTTAACATTTTAACGCATTTAAATCTGTTCCGCAGATGTTCGCATTAAAAATAACTGAAAATCCGGGTATATTTATAGATTAAAAAAAAAGTGTTTTTACTATCTAGCACAATTTAAGGATTGTGCTTTCAGGTCCGCGGATTATGCAGATACACAATAAGTAACAAATCTAAATAGTAAACAAATACATACATATCACGGAGGCGCTTGTTTTTGTTTATGCAACCAAATTTTATACCACAGTGCAGAACTCAACGATAAGGTTGGCTCATAAGATGGCCAGTGTGAAAGCGTTTTCAAACAAATAAACAAAACAAAGGAAGGATAGACAGACAGACAGACAGACGGATAGACAGATAGATAAGATAAAACAATAAACAACAAACAGAAGAGAGAACGAACAATTGAAATAAGCGAACGATCGATAGATAGATAGATAGATAGATAGATAGATAGATAGATAGATAGATA
>JAHKKF010497663.1:0-17256 GCA_019740295.1 Labeo calbasu | reverse complement strand
TTTTTTTTTGTTCTGAAAACACAACTACACTCAACTTGTGTGTTTTGAGGATTTTTAGATAACTTTACTGGAAAGCGAGTACAAAAGATTCCTTGCAACACCTTCTGTAAAGTATTTTTTTCACTATATGACGTTCTTGCGTTGGTTATGATTCTTTGAAGAACAAAAACATTCTTGGTGTTACATTATAGGTTCCTCAGATGGCATCAGATGATCTAAAGCAATAGTTTTTAATACTGGTTCTGGAGAACTTCAAGACTGCATATTTTGGATGTGGACCTGTTTTATATCATAAGATCTTTAGTCTGTACTATAGAACGCTCTTATATAACATCAAACACTAATGCTGGAATTATGAATATTTATGAGACATCTGAGTGTTTGAACCATGTTTTATGCATTTTGAGGGATGCACATTAGTGCATGCCCACCAGGCATTGAATCATTCCGTAAAAAGTCGGTCATTGGAGAAAATATTTCAAAACACAAGCCTGGCATGTCGTCTTTCAAACATAGCATGCCTCAACAATAATCCTGGAAACCCATCAGGAATGGCCTGCGAGAAAAACCACAGAACTCGCTGTTCCCAAGTTGCACGATTGTGCACGAAGAGTTTATGTTGCCTGAGAGCTATAATTCACGCGAGGCGAATGTGTGTCACTACATTCTGATGGGAGGGAAAAACATACCACACTGCATTCCTCAATAATAATGTGCCTTCATAGAGTACAGTACACAGAAACTAGGCAAGACAACAAAACATGCGTGGTGGCACACACTGTACGCAACACCTTAATTGAACTTAATAAATGGTTCGCGAGGTGCCAACGGAACAAAAACAGCCTGGTGTTTGGGTACACAGTGCGCACATATTCAATTCGTATCGCTATGTGCCTTTATCACAAAAATACTGGCCACTTTTTAAGCGCTTGTAACCTTCAAGGTCATTTAGTTCAGGAATGTCTGGCGAATTTGTGGTTTGGGCCGTCCGTTTTAGATGTATACATGACATTGCAGGCGCAACGTAGTTCAAAGCCGGAATAGAAAGGGACCTGTGTGTAAGCGCAGGCTGGTGTATTTACGCAGCTGGCAAGATTTAAGGAAACGCGGACACGTTTGTGGTCAGGCTGGCGTATAAAAACTCGCCTGCTTTTAGAGACTCAACTCTCCATTGTAACTCCCTCGCTCTCTTTGTCCATAATTCCTACTCCTGCATAAAAAGGAACTGGATTTTGGCAGCCCACCATGGCAATTCCTGTGGCTTTAAGACTTATAACAGTGAAACAGGGAGATGTTGAAACTACACGAGCGCTGCCAGGTTCAACTGCAAAACATTTCAGCCCAAGCTTATAATTTCCCAATCCACTGTCTCTGGATTCATCACTCACAACACAATTCCGTAATGTTCTCATGGTATCGCTCCGGCCGGGAGGAAGAGAAAAGTTGAAATTACACATGACTTCAATTTATGTTTTGGTCAAGCTACAGCTGTGACCGGTCGAAAGTATGAGATTGGACATAGTCCGTTTTCTCAAAGGGCCGCAGAATCAACACCATATCAGACCCTGTAAACATTTCGAGGCTGTAAAATAACAAAAATTAGGAACACGCTATCCAGAAGCCACTGATAAGTTTGTCGTGTCTTTTCCACAGCCAAAACGGACCGTTTAGGACGCCGCCTGGACATCGCAAGAAAGAAAAAAAGAGCTTTTTTTGATTAATTGCTGTAAATATCCTCACAGCAAGCATATTTCACAGCCAACGTCGCAAATTGCGCTCATAACGCACGACCTGCATGATGTCAAGTGTTAACAGGCTATAAATTGGCCGCCTCCCAGGAGAATTACCAAACCAATTAAAGCCACATGAGCCGACGGAAAAAAGCAGAATTGGAAAAACTCCCCCAAAGAATACGATCTATCTTGCGCTGTCAACTCCTCCTTCATCTTTGAGGAGCGAGATGTTTATGAAACTCCTTGTTGATTGTGACCTGAGAATGTACAGACATGAATTTCTAAGTGTTGTCGATAAACAAAATAGTTTTGACAGTGTTTTAGCTGCATATTTAAAGACCATAAAGTGATGCATTTTTAAAATTGAAAACGGGGGGTGAAAACTTTTGAATTTGAAGATTAGGGTGAACTTGTTTAGTCTTCTGGGAAACATCTAAGTAGATTCTGAAGGGCAGTACTAAATGAAAAATAAAAGATGTTTAGGCAAAATAAGAAAAATGTATACACATTCATTCTGTTCAAAAGTTTTCACCCCCCGGCTGTTAACGCATCATGTTTCCTTCTGAAGCATCAGTGAGTGTTTGAACCTTCTGTAATAGTTGCGTACGAGTCCCTCAGTTTTCCTCAGTGTGAAAAGATGAATCTTAAAATCATACAGTCATTGTTGGAAAGGGTTCAAATACACAAAAACGCTGAAAAATCAAAGAATTTGTGGACTATAATTCAAACTATTCAGGACAAACAAGGGATTCGTGAACAACTATCACAAAACAAAAAAAACAGCTGTGGAGAATCAAGAATCAAGTGTATGTAAACTTTTGAACCGTCATTTTTATACTATATGTGAACTACATGTAAACGTCTTTTATGTGAAATATCCTTTCAGGTCAGTACTAAGTTAAAAATAACATGCATTTTGTACGAAACCCTCTTATTTTGGTCAAATAATTAACATTTTGCAGATGTTGCAAGGTGTATGTAAACTTTTGACCTCAACTGTATTTGCTATTTAGTTATTGGTTAATAATTACTATTCATAAATGGTTTGAATTAAGATTTTTTTCCCCAGGTTTTTTTTATGTGTGTCAATGACATTTTAAGTTGTGTATGTTTATTCATATCGATAAAGAGGTACTTACTGATGGGCTTTTGGCAGGACATAACACAGAAAGATTGGGAAACACTGTTTAAGGAGAAATAAACACTGTTAGAGGCAGCATTAAACACAAATGTTTTCAATTTGAGTTCATTATTAATCTTAAAGGTCTGAAAAAAACATGAGCTGCATGTCAAACTCCCTTTCAGACAATCACTTGCTCCACTGAAATCTAATCACGCAAATATGTGCCATGATTTTAACTCTTTTTCCTTTTGAGTCAGTGCCTGGTCATCACAGCGCTATCCTTATTGGCTCCGAGCGGGCCGGCGTGCAGGCAGGAAGCCGAGCCAGGCTTGCTTCCTGAGCGTCCGAGAGAGGAAGCCCTGTGATAGGCGAGAGGGAGCGGGGTTAAAAATAGTTGCGTATATAAAGGCTCGCTCAGAATCCCATTTCGTCTCAAACTCTCACTCGCGCACTTTCTGGCAGGACTCTCGGTTTCCTTCTCTCTCGAAAGCAGGGCCCAGGGCAGCCGCAACACCGTCCTGCTGTGAAGAAAGAGCAGGTGTTTCCCAGGGTTTGACTCAAGCAGCAAAATATGCATTACATTGGATAACCAAAGCAAGAAAGTAAAAAAAAAATAAAAACTTTTTCCAAATAAACGCTCGATGCCGAGCGGGTTACTTGAGCTCAGTTCACACGCGAAGAATAATACCTTTTCCAAAACGACAAAGGGAAAGTGAATGTACTTGTTCAACTCTTCAAAGGCCAAGAACTTGTTGTACCATGAAGAAACTTCAGGGCACAGCTTTTATTATCCATTGGCAACCGCATGACAAGCAGATAAACTGTTAAGCAGCAAAGATACAACACAGATAGGTGGAATAAAAACACAATGCAGATAAGAAGCAGAAACAGGGATTTTTTTTTTTTTTTGCATTTCATTGACTGTCTGAACAGTCAAAGAAATATAAATAAGCATCTATGCATGCTTAAAAATCGAGGTTCTTTATTGGCATCAACGCTTTCATATGCATAGAAGTTTTTCATTACACAAAAGGTCAATCATAGTGGGAAAAGGATCTTAGATTATTCTTCACACTAAGAAAAAAATGCTTCTTTTAGAAGTTGTTCACTATTTGTGGAAGCCAAAGTGGTTCTTCCATCACTGAGAAAACCCAAACCAAGAGGTACTTCTTCACATTTTTTTGTATGAACAATCAAAGAACTGTAAATAACCATCTGTACACTTTTAAAAACAGATATTGATGTTCTCATAACAGACCTTTAACATCCATAGAACCTTTTTTATATATTCATATCAAAAGTGGTTCTTTTTGGAAGGTTCCACCATAGAACCTTTCAGTTCCAAAGGGTTCTTTAAATTTTTGAAAGGTTCTTTAGATTATTAAACTGGTCTTCACAACCAAGAAAAAAAATGGTTATTTTAAGACCTGTTGACTGAAATGTTCTTTGTGAAAACCAAAATGGTTCTTCTAAAGTGTCTTTGCGAAATTCGCCAGAATCAAGAGGTATTAATCTACATTCTTTGTTTGAACAGTTGGAGAACTATTACAAACTCCTCAAAATAAAGGTTCTTTATCAGCATCAATGTTTCCATGAAAAAACTTTGACGTCTATAGAACCCTTCCAAAGCACAAAAGGTTCTTTAAAGTGGAAAAAAGTTATTAAAATGTGTAAAAAAGGTTCTTTTTGGAACTGCTTATGACTGTTTTTATGGAGAACCTTCAATATCCATAGAACCTTTCAATTCCAGAGGTTCTTTAAATTTGTGAAAGGTTCTTTAGAATATTAAACTGGTCTTCACAACCAAGAAAAAAAATGGTTATTTTAAGACCTGTTGACTGAAATGTTCTTTGTGGAAACCAAAATGGTTCTTCTAAAGTGTCGTTGCGAAATTCGTCAAAATCAAGAGGTATTACTCTACATTGTTTGTCTGAACAGTTGGAGAACTATTATAAACTCTACTTATAAACTCTTAAAAATAATGGTTCTTTATTAGCATCAACACGTCCATGAAGAAACTATGACGTCCACAGAACCCTTCCAAAGCGCAAAAGGTTCTTTAAAGTGGAAAAAAAGTTCTTTCGATTATTACAATGTGTAAAAAAAGGTTCTTTTTGGAACTGCTCATGACTGTTCTTATGGAGAACCTTCAATATCCTCAGAACCTTTCAATTCCAGAGGTTCTTTAAAGTGGAAAAAGATTCTTCAGATTTTTAAATTGGTTTTCACACTTAGAAAAAAAAACATCTTATAAAAACTGTTGACTGAAATGGTTCTTCTATGCTGTCGCTGCGAAGCCGCGTCTGAACAGTTGAAGAACTGTAAATAAGTTCTATAAACTCTTCAAAATAAAGGTTCTTTATTGGCATCAATGCTTCTATGATATTTGCAAAAACCAAAATGGTTCTTTTACGGTGTTGCTGCGTAAACCACCAATATCAAGAGGTATTACTCTACATTTTTTTGTCTTAACCGTTAGAGAATGATTATAAACTTCTCAAAATAAAGGTTCTTCATTGGAATCAATGCTTCCATGAAGAACCTTTGACATCCATAGAACCTTTCCAAAGCACAAAAGGTTCTTTATACTGGACAAAGATTCTTCAGATTACTAAAATATTCTTCACACCAAGAAAAAGAGGTTCTTTTTGGACTATTTTAAAGAAGAACCTTCGATTTCCATAGAACCTTTCAATTCCAGAGGTTCTTTAAAGTGGAAAATTATTAAATTGGACTCCACACCAAGAAAAAAACGATTCTTTTAAGAACTGTTGATTAAAATGTTCTATAGAACTATAAATAAGGGTTATTGACATCAATGCTTCCATGAAGAACCTTTGACATCCATAGAACCTTTCCAAAGCACAAAAGGTTCTTTATAGTGGACAAATGTTCTTCACACCAAGAAAAAGAGGTTCTTTTTAACTATTTTAAAGAAGAACCTTTGATTTCCATAGAACCTTTTAATTCCAGAGGTTCTTTAAAGTGGAAAAAGGTTTTTCAGATTATTAAATTGGACTCCACACTAAGAAAAATGGTTCTAAACCAAAATGGTTCTTCTGCTGCGAAAAACAGCCAATATCAAGAGGTACTCTACTTTTTTTTGTTTTGTTTCTTTTTTTTACAAAAGAGTTTATTTAATCATACAGTACAGTACGGACTATACTCTTGTATACCTGTAAAGATGGAATGTGAGGGTGTGTCGGAAACCTCCTAAAAGCATGATCAGAGCACAATTAGAAACAGACATATAAATGTGTGATCCATGGAGCCCTAAGGGGAGAACCAGTTGTACAATACAATAAATCTACACCCTTTTTGACATTCTTAGACCTCGTCAACATTCTCCATGCACAAATAACATACTGTACTTCTAAATTGAGCTATTGAATCATGTCGTTGGGTTATTGGAAATGGATCAAAAAGTAAACACAGTCACAACACATGCTGATATGTTCAAGGAATGACAATCATGTCTGTTTTGAACGGTTCACGTCGTACCCAACCGACACCTCGGTTGAACTCTTGCGCGTATGCTCTTACCATTTGCGTGTTTTCTTTTGTTTTTTGACATTCAAAAAATAGAGAAATGATGTCATTGCACACAAACTGCCATTTTATGTTTTCTTTTGCTCTGGGTTGTGGGTGACTGGACCTGCAATTTGCTGCCAGTTAGAAATAGCTATTTGTAGACCAGGACAGGTAATTGCCCGATACCTTCAACTGGGGGAGAGGGGGTGGGGGGAATCCCAGTCTCCTCAGCTCTATTTGCAACTGAAAGGGGTTTTAAAACCTTAATGGCATGTGTTTTGTTAAAAGCTTGATACTACAGATACATTTGGTGAATGTGAGGGTGTTAAATAGCACCAAGAATTGTGTTATTGTTAATGTTCCGGTCTAATGACATGCAAATCTGATAAAGTTGTGGCTTTGGCTGCAGGTGCAACATAACATCTTACTCGCTTGCATCACAGCTTCAAAGAGTACAGTGTAATATACAGTGTATCACTTTAGCAATATTATTATGTGCTTTTAAACTTACATTTGTTTTTGCGTTTTACGCAAAACTGTGAACTATAAATGAAAAGCCAGACTGTGTCAACCTCATGTGAACATTTTTACAGGCCAAATGTAAAAATAGTCACATATCCACAGCTGTTTAATACTACTTTGCCCCTCTGAGAGACTGAGAGAAGTTTGTGTCTCCATAACCCGTATTTGGTAACATTTAGCAGGGGGGGGAAACTGGGATTAAATGGTTTAATTTAAAACTTTAATCTACCAAACACACATAAACTGTTATCTGCTCTTTAGCAAGCACATTTTACGTTATTAAAATGCAAAAATGCCCGGTGCTATAATCCCCTTTGTTATACGCGTCTTGAGGGCGCAATTGGTATCGACAGTTTTCATCTTTAAACAACGTGTTAATGATGTGTATTTTTCTCCCATTCTGCTCTTTTTTTCCTCCTCAAAGGCAGGAGAGAGAGAGAGGAGGGCTCTCTCGCATCATGTTGTACTCGTTTAACTCGTTTTTACCGAGGGGGCGTGGATGACTCCGGTGATTTAAAGAAGAGCCCCTGTGCTCTCACCATCCAAGACGAAAGGCGCACACGCCGGAGAGCAGCAGCTATATACCGGGGCTAAAATTAGGGACGGATAGTGCGTATTTCCTCCGCTTCGTACAATTGGTCCAGCTTCTACTGCCGTGATATTTATAAGATCTTAAGGTCTTCCACCACTCATACTTGCTGCATGAGTGTGAAACACAGAGTGTAAAAGCAGAAACGAGTTGTAGTGCACTACAACCTAAGTTTCTTGGAGGGATTGGAACTCGTCCCCGATTTTGAAGGTTTTTATTTCACTGGGACAACTGGAAATGGCTTTGAGTGGAACAATTTTACCGTCGATTTCCACATTTTCGGCACAGAAGGAAAAATGCTGGGAAAACGTGAGTATTTTGTTGTTATTTCACAGTATTATCAGGCTTACGCAGTTCTTTACTTTTACAAGTATGTATTACGTTTTAAAAACACGTATATGTATACATTTCATCCGCGTTTTAAACGGTTTAGCGAATTTCAAAAGTTGCTAGTTAGTCAGAGCGCTAAATGTAAATAAACCGCGTTCGCTTAAGGACGTAACCATAACAACTGATTTATCGTTTCGAGAAAATATATATAATTGTCATAAGTCGTGTTGAATTTAAATGTTCACCTCATAATATATAAGAAAAGTGCTAGTTTGAAGTGTCTTTGAGATGGTTAACAAGTTTAATAGGTGCACTAGAAGATATTTAACTTCAGTCGCGTTGAAAATGTATAAAACAATTAAACTAATCATGCTGTTTCATTGCAGAGGTGGAAGGATGAACTGGACAGGTCCATGCATCTCAGCTGCGCAGCTGACATCTCAAACATGGACAACCTCAGCAGAGCAACAGATGACGAAGATCTCGACAAATATCTGGATCTGGAGTTTATTCTGGCCAACACTGTGGCTTCTGATCATCTCGGCCTCGGCGACTACAGAATGCAAGAGTCCAGAAACATGTACAATCCAACCACGTACCAAGTGCCTGAGATCAATCATTCACCTCCACCGTATACCACCAGCCTCATGGCAGAGCTTCTCCAGTCCGACGTAGACACCTACTGCCAGCCGTCTCTGTCCAACAACATCCAGGGACGATTCCTAGTCAGGTCTGCCTTCTCCAGTCAGGACATTTCGGAGTGTATCAAAGTGGAGCCCTGCATGGACAGTTATGGACCTGTACGAGGAATGGTTCCCAAAGTCAAACAGGAGGGCAACGGTGCTTGCATGAGATCATTCGAGCAACCGAGACTGGCCAACTCACCGCAGGGAGCAGGCAGCATGACTCCGCCGCAGAGCCCCGTGGAGTTCATCAACACAGACTGTCAGTCGCAGATGTGCCATGCCATGACGTTCACACAAAGCTACCAAGGCAACACGGGGTTTCCCCACGCTGCGCCTCCACAGATGCAGCTGCCGTACCCAAACGCGCATCACTTCAGCGTGTGCGACGAGACACTCGGGATGCCCAGCGCCAACCAAAGAGTACTTCTCACACCACCCTCATCTCCTCTGGAGTTGGACGCCAAACCAAAGAGGGGACGCCGCACTTGGCCGAGGAAACGGACGGCGACCCACACTTGCACTTTTTCTGGATGTGGTAAAACCTACACGAAAAGTTCTCACTTGAAGGCGCACCACAGAACGCATACAGGTAAATAAACTTTTTCACTTTAAACGTATTGACTTTAAACATGCTTGAAAGTGGATAAACATTAACGTACGTTGTTTTTTCTTCTCTTTGTTTAGGCGAAAAGCCTTACCATTGCAGCTGGGAAGGTTGCGGATGGAAGTTTGCCCGTTCCGACGAACTGACCCGTCACTTCCGCAAGCACACCGGACACCGACCCTTCCAGTGCCACCTGTGCGAGCGCGCCTTCTCCCGCTCCGACCATCTCGCCCTCCACATGAAACGCCATATGTAGGAACGGACTCTGAATATTTGGACTAAACGCACTGAACCATGAACATCTCAGATGTTCACAGCAAGCATTTTGTCTGTACCCCCTCTATTTAAAGTTTGACATAGTCAACTGACTTGACTTTTGCGACTTTGTAGCTGGTTCTACACCTCATTACAGATTTTATAAAATATAGAGCTTTACAAATGCCAAAAAGTTCAACTCAAGCTAGGCTGGACCTGAACCTCAAGACGGAACTGGAATCAGACAGTAAAATGTGTTTAAGTTAACATGATGTGCTACGGACATCACGACAGTGCCTTTTAATACATGTATACATCTCACGAGTGCCATAAATACTCTTGGCATTTTGCAAAAAAGTATGCTATTGTTTCAAGAAACTAAATAAGCTTTATAAGACAATGTTTTCCTATTTCAAAACTGCCTTAAAAGTTAAAGGGCGTTAAATGAATGTTTAATTTGTGCATTTATCGATATAAACGGTTTTTTTAAAAAATCAGGGTCTTATGGTTGTTTCGTTTCTTTATTTTTCTAACGTACTCGTACAATTTGTATGCTGTTAACGTGAAATGCAGACTGTCCCATGTTTGGATGACATGATAAGGGCTATGTGAGTTGTTCTGGACCAAATGTTTTATGTACATAATTTATACACTGTAAATATTGTACCTACTGTACATATTAAACTTAATTGAGATATAAACACTGGTGTTTGTCGATGTGTTCTCCATGTTAGCATAACAATCACTCTGAATCTTTCAGACAAGATCTTGGTGGTATCGCCCAAGGGTAGATGTTAGATCCCAATCTTTCCCAGCTGCAATATTGCCATGCCAGAGAGCTGTGGCTAGACCTATAAATACAAACATTACATTTACATAATTGTTGAGACTGAATATAGCCATGTCTGGGCAGAGGGCTACACCACAGTTGAAGAGCGAGCGGCTTTGGAAAAACAACGGAAGACGTGGGATATCTAAGGGGGTGAAGGTTCTTTTAGAGTTGGGGTGAGAATTTTAAACTTTACAAGCACTGTAAAGTCAAGCAGACATATCAAGCGTTTAAGACTGTTTGGCACCGGCATCTCATATTCAATTTTTGATTTAACTTAAAGACGTAACGGGTTTTACACATAAAACTGCTAACAAGATGCACTCAGATGGCATATTCAGGTCATGCAGAAGCCATCCCATCCAGACTAGTTCAGAAAACAAAGCTCATATTGGTATTCTATGGTAATACTCCTAGACCTTTCAGTGGAAATATTACACCGTTTACTTGTTCGAGAGGTATTCACTGCATGGTCTATTTTGAGGAAATGAGGAACTAAAACTGTGTCAATGGATGGCTTACTTTGTGAAGTAAGAAAAACATTTTCATATCACTTTCAGGTTGGTCTCAGATCACTTTTCGGACTTGCTGTATAGTTGATAATTCTGCCAGGCGAATATATGCCGTTTTAATTTACAACAATTCCCTAATCCTGCGTCTGCCGCAAAAATTACATCCCTTGAGATGCCTTGACACTATTCACCTAGGAAATGGTTTTAACCTACATGAGAAGCTGATAATGACACCAATGATGCATTTAGGATTATGTTAATTGTCTGGCTTCAAGCCAGAAGGTTACTCAGATTTCGTGCAGAAAGATAAAATCAAGACTCTTTTACGTTCTTGGAAGCGTGCTATGATATTGTCTTGGGGGTATTCCTCATGCCGGCAGCAAAACGTTTTAAAATATGTGATCTTGGACCACAAAACCAGTTTTGAGTAGCACGGGTGTATTTGTAGCAATAGGGTCAAAATGATCGATTTTTCATTTAGGCCAAAAATCATTAGGGTATTAAGTAAAGATCATGTTCCATGAAGATATTGTGTAAATTTCCTACCGTAATTATATATAGAAACGTAATTTTTGATTAGCAATATACATTGCTAAGAACTTCAGTTGGGCAACTTTAAAGGTGATTTTCTCAATATTTAGATTTTTTTTAAATAGTTGTATCTCGGCCAAATATTGTCCTGACCTAACAAACCTAACATTACATCAGTGGAAAGCGTATTTATTTGTCAGCTTTCAGATGATGTAAAAATCTCAATTTCATGAAATATCCTAATGGCAAAAAAGAAAAATCAATAATTTTGACCTAATGTATTGTTGCCTATTGCTACAAACATACCCGTGCTACTTACGACTGGTTTTGTGGCCGAGGGTCACATATAATCAATAAATTACCTTAGCCCTGAATTCTCTTCCAAAAAAAGTGTCCGTTTATCCACTAACCACAGATACCAAGTTCAAGTCCAGCGGAAGTATTTCCTGATCAATCGTTATTGACGCACCTAGAGAAATAAAAGGTGTTTACATAAAAAACATTCTTTATTTAACCTTGATGAACTGCAAAACAATGTACGACTATAATGGTGAAACTCAATCTCTTCAAAGTGGACCAAGTTTGCAAACGTTTCCTTTGGGAGGCTTGGGAATGTCATGGGAAGAGTTTGCCCCCTGCTGGACTTGCGCGGGAATGTTCTCAGCAGAAGATACTGTGACTTGTCCAATCCTTTTCGTAATGATACTTCCCATGGAGCACGTCAAGACGTGATGTTTATTATCATTTGCGCCAGCTTGGGAAAACCCATCAAAATCCAGGCAAATCCCTGCATTGGGAGGCAATAACATCACATGTCAGTTCCTCCGAATCACCTCCGCACCAACAAAACAAAGACTGAAAAACGATAATCCCAACGGCTAATGGAAAACCACATTTGTGTGACAACATAATGGAAAGTGGCCATCTGGCTTACATTTCCTAGCATACCTTTGCTGACGGTCCTGGTGGAGCGCAGAAGTGTCCGTCAGTGCACCGCAATATCCCCAGGGCGGCATTACTCGGTGGAGAGCCCATGTTTCCCGGCCCAGGCCCAGCTGATTAAATACACAAAATCCAGCTCGGGTCGCTCACGTCTGGAGCTCTTCACGAGCAGATCGAGGTCCGATTAGTCAACACGCTGATTTGAATCAATACCCATTCTGAGCAATTCTCGCCGCGGGAGCGGGCCAAGTTTTCCCAGCCAGCTGTCAATACGCTCAAGTCCGTGAAAGGGTCCCCTCGAATCCAATCAACCAAGTGAGCACACATGGAGGATCTTGTTACCAGCGTGACGCTAATGACCCCATCCAGACCTTCAACATGTACATGTGTGTCGCATTTAACATACTCACCTTGCTCTGGTAAAACACAATAGCGCATTATTGGCACACCTGGATCGTCTCACTTGACATGCAACCCTTATTCCCAGGAACTGCCTGAGTATGTAAGGAAAGTGTCGAGACATTCGCCAGGGTTATGTTTTTCATACATGGGTTATTAGTAACGTCAAGCGTTTACAAAAACACCGTGTATTAGAAAAGCAGCAAAGTATGTGGAATAAACATCCAATCTGGAAGGCGCTTTGGCCCATTTCCACAGTTTTGATTCTCAAAGTTCACTAGCACACAAACTCAGTAAATACCAATCTCGGAATTTCCTGTTACGGTTAACATTCCGTGCTCAGGTTCTCAGGATACGGTTTTCACAAAGTTCCATTGAGCTACAAGGAAGCCCTCAAGAAACTTAAAAAGTTATACAAGTATGACTCAATCCTTTTGTATTCAGATTGGATTTCTGATTTTAGTAGCTATAATAAAGCAATTTAATATGCAGTATTATACAAGAATGTGGCCTACTTTTGCACCCTAGGCTTACTGAGAAAACAAAACACAATGTAACCCCAAAATACAGTGATCTCAACAAGCTTTTGGGCATTTAAGACATAATTTGTATGAAAGATCCTGACATAAAATGCCAAAGTCAGTTTCCATCAAGTGCACACAGAAATTGTTCATCAGATTAAATTGATAGACATGTTCGACTTAAGTTATATAAAGCTAAGTATGCAACATTATTTTGGAGACTAACAAACACAGACAAAAAAGACAAAAAAAATACTAACAATAAATATACCATCTCACTGCATATAACTGAACAAATCAAAAACAAAAGAACCAAACACAAACAAAATAAAAACTAAAATCTTTAGAAAAACATGTTGTTTAATCTTTTTTTAAAATTAGAGCCATTTGGTTTGTATGGAAGCCCGTTTCCGCCACTGAATAAAAAATAAGGTAATTGTTAGTTTTTATCTCACAATTCTTACTTTTTTCAGTTTTTGCAATTGCAATCTTTTTGTGAGAAGGAAACTTGCAATTGCGAGTTATAAAATCAAAATTGCGAGACACGACTTAAAAACTCATAACTGCCAAATATAAAGTCGCAATTCTGAGGAGAAAAAGTCTGAATTATGAGTTTATATCTTGCGATTCTTATTTTCTCAGAACAGCGAGTTTAAATCTCGAAAGTCTTTATAACTCAGAATTGTGTTTAAATGTCAGAATTCTACGTTTTTTCTTGCAATTGCAAGTTTGACACGCAATTCTGAGAAAAAATGTCAGAACTTTGAGTTTATAACTCACAATTGTGAGTTTATATCTCTCGATTCGGGTCTGAATTTTGAGGTTTATATCTTGCAATTCTAACTTTATTTAGCAGATTTTATTTTATATCTCAGAATTCTCTGTTTTTTCCGTTACTGCGAGTTTGTTATGCAATTCTGAGAAAAAAGGTCAAAACTTCGAGTTCATACCTTGCAGTTCTGACTTCGTAAAATATATAAAATATATATAAAAAGTCAGAATTGAGTATATATCTTTGAAATTGAACTTTATTTCTCAAAATTGCAAGTTTAAATCTTAAAATTCTGTCTTAAATCTTAAAAATTTAAGCTATTTTATCATACAATTCTAAGAAAAAAAGTTAGAACTTTGAGTATCTCGTAATTCTAGCTTTATGACTCACAATTGCGGGTTTATATCTCACAATTCTCATAAAAAAAGTCAGAATTGTAAGTTTAAATCTTGGGAATTCTGAGGTTTTTCTTGCAATTGTGAGCTTGTCACACAATTCTTGGGGAAAAAAGGTTATTTTTTCATAATTTTGACTTTATAACTTGCAATTGTTCTGAGAAAAAAGTCAAAATTGAGTTTATATCCTTCAATCCTAACTTTATTTATCAGAATTGGAAGTTTAAATCATACAACTGAGGTTTTTTTTTTCCCGCAATTGCTAGTTTATCACGCAATTTTAAGAAAAAAGGTCAGAACTTTAAGTTTGTATCTCACAATTCTAAGAAAAAAAGTCAGAATTGTGAGTTTATAGCTCTCAATACTAACTTTATTTTTCAGAATCTCAGAATTTAGAGTTTTTTTCTTTCAGGTGTGAGTTTGTCAGGCAATTCTGAGACAAAAAAGGTCCAAACTTTGAGTTTATATCTAGCAGTTCTGACTTTATAACCCACAATTGCGAGTTTATATCTCAGTTCTAACTTTCTCAGAATTGCGACTATTTCTCTGAATTGTAAGTGTAAATCTTGGGAATTCTGAGTTTTTTCTTTCAATTGTGAGTTTGTCAGGCAATTCCAAGAAAAAGGTCTAAACTGTTAGTTTGTATCTCACAATTCTAAGAAAAAAAAGTCAGAATTTTAGTTTATTGTTCTCTTTTCTAACATTATTTCTCAGAATTGTAAGTTTAAACCTCGGAATTCTGAGCTTTTAGGTCCAAACCTTGAGTTTATATCTCGCAATTCTGACTTTCTAACTCGCAATTTTTAGTTTAGAACTTAGAATTATGAGTTTATATCTTTCTAACTAATTGCTACTTTATTTCTCAGAATTATGAATTTTTTCTTGCAATTGTGAGAGTCACATTTCTGAGAAAAAAGAATTGTGAGATAAAAAGTCACTATCTTTTTTTTTATTTAGTGGTGCAAACAGGCTTCCTTAGGTTTGATCTAATGCTGCAACATTCACACATTTCTAAGTGTCCAAATGCACTTCGGGGTGGCTGTGTTGGCTGCTTCACCGCTTGAAAATTTTTCTTTTCTTGACAAACACATGCGAATCGAATAGAAGAGTGACGTATACGTGCGTCTGAAATGTTATCTTTTGTTTATTCTGTGAACTCAAGGGACAACATACGGAGCATGAACATTTCCAAAGGAATCCAAGCATCACTAAATCACTATCAATGCAGTCTGAAATCCTTTAAATGTTTCGAGTTACACATGTGCAGTTACTCAGTTTCATAGGACAAATATAACACATAATATACATGGTTTATGTATACTCTTATGCATTTCTCTATCGGGTTAATATCTGTCTTATCTACACAGGCGAGGGTTAAAGGCAGGCCAATAAGGAATGCATTCAGCTTTATGGGACGTATACCCAAAATTATAACAGTTACTAAAAAAACACTTTAATTAATAAAAAAGACAAAATATGGATAATAAAACAGGATATGAAATGAATTTACAGGTATTACAACATAAAATATACAAACTATTGCACAATGGAGGTATAAAGGACGAATACAGCATAACAGGAGTGCTAACAAAATCTTTGTTCAGTTTGAATTGTTTTGTTATTTCTGTAACAGTAAAAGGCAAAAAAGCCAAGACCAACAACATTAGCTTACTCCCAGCCTACATTACAACATAAAACCCTACATAGGCCAGAAACTGACGTTCTCCGTGTCTGAGACACAACAGCTTCCGATTCCAGTCCTGAAGACAATCAGTTTTGTTCAAACGCTCAACTGACTGAAGATTAGTGTAGTACTGGAATCACATAAATCGGTTTGAGTTTCAGTGTGAGCTAGGCTCCAACTAATACATTTGACATACTTTAAATAAGACAAAGTAACACTGTTTTAGTGTGACACTAACATGACCAAGAAGTGTCGAGCAGCTATTTGCGGCCAAAACAACACAAGCTGATTGGAAGTAAAGAAAAAAGAGGAACAGACTTTAAAAAAAAAGTGACAGAAAGATGACGTAGCTGAAAGTTAGCAGTGTAACGAGATATGTCACAGTTGTTCGTCTTAACGTTAAACAGCGTTTGTTTCCACAACGTCGGACATGAGCATCAATCATTGCGTAGGACAACTTTACTGTAACGAACAGCAATTCCAATGATCTGAGGTTGGATGAGTGAATACAAATCACGGATAAAAATGTTAATAGTACCAGATAAACAACATACTGTTAAAAATAACAGTAGATGGTACATAAAAAAAAAGAAAAAAAAAAGTGTGTATCGTTATGTAGTACGATTATTAAATCGTACAAAAATACAGGTTTGACATGTGCCAGGATGTACCGTCACCAAAATGTTCAAGTCAAATTTAATCCTGAATAAAAATGAGGGCTTAGCAAACAATAAACGACGACAGCAACTGCACCTGAAGTGTACATTGCTGTGTTATTTAGGCTAAATTGATTGTGCTTTCAGTGACCAACGGGTGTTTTGACTCTGTTTAACATTTTAACGCATTTAAATCTGTTCCGCAGATGTTCGCATTAAAAATAACTGAAAATCCGGGTATATTTATAGATTAAAAAAAAAGTGTTTTTACTATCTAGCACAATTTAAGGATTGTGCTTTCAGGTCCGCGGATTATGCAGATACACAATAAGTAACAAATCTAAATAGTAAACAAATACATACATATCACGGAGGCGCTTGTTTTTGTTTATGCAACCAAATTTTATACCACAGTGCAGAACTCAACGATAAGGTTGGCTCATAAGATGGCCAGTGTGAAAGCGTTTTCAAACAAATAAACAAAACAAAGGAAGGATAGACAGACAGACAGACAGACGGATAGACAGATAGATAAGATAAAACAATAAACAACAAACAGAAGAGAGAACGAACAATTGAAATAAGCGAACGATCGATAGATAGATAGATAGATAGATAGATAGATAGATAGATAGATAGATA
>JAHKKF010497662.1:0-12833 GCA_019740295.1 Labeo calbasu | reverse complement strand
TTAATGAGCATACCCCCCCCCCCCCCCCCCCCTTAAACTGTTGCTACATTCATGTCTAGAATGCTTTAGCTGTGTCCCAATTTAGAGGCTGTATCCTTTGAACAGACTTATTTTTGTAACGTGATATTTTTCAAGTAAGTTAAAACCCAATATGTACATTTAAAAGTGTAATCTGGCATTTTCTACCAAAAAATAAAATTGTTACTTGTGGGCAGTGAATCTTGGGATAGTTTGGGCCGTGAAGGATCCATCTGTTGTATGTTCTGAAAACTTGAAAATTCTTCATGTTTCCAGGCCTCATTAAATTAGAACAGCCAGAAATTTTATCTGACTTTTGTTGTTGCCAATGCCACGTCACAATGAAGTATGCTATTAAAACAGGAAATCAAGGTGAGACCACCAGCCAGCTGCTGCATTACCTAAAAGCACCTGCACAAGCCCTTATGACAACATGCACTTATTTTTATTATAATACCTTTAATTTATTTTATACATATGTGTTGTGCATGCAGCGTAACAGTGCATGTAAGCATTTTAATGTAATTCTAATCCTAATTGTGTCATGTTTATCTAAAAAGTGATGTTGTTTTATAGAAATTAAAATAATGTAAGATCATGGCTTAAGATATATCATGATTTTCCTATCCTATGCAGTTTATATGGTTACATAAATGCAGTTTAATTCTTGAATATTCTATCCTAAATACACAGAACGGGATTCAAGGACATTTAGTTTACTTTCCCCCATTTTTATATAATACAATGATTTAAATTAAATAAAGTTCACTGAGGTAAAAAACAAAGCACAGGATCACATAAGAATTTTTAGATGTAATTCTAAAAAAAACCCAATAAAGGCTTTCTAAATTTGCTTGCTTCTGTGGATATGTATTCTGTTCAATTTCCTTTAGCAAACACCTTAGGCCTGTTTAATTCATTTGTGCATAATATATTTATATACCCAAATTAAGATGGACTGTTTGTTTGTTGTTGTCAAAAACTTGACTTGTGATACAGGCAATTTGTTGATCTGTCTGACACATCTTTGCCAGTTCATAGATTTATGAATTAGATCACCCTTACACAGAATTAACACCAAACATGGATCACAACATACCGCTTGAGTACAGAGCACATATTTATAGAGCTTGTTTAAATGGGCGTTTTCTTTTAGTGTTTTACATTTAATATATAAGGGGAAATGTGTAACTGTGTTCCAGTGTTTTTACATGGTTTATCAATTGTGCTCTGCTTCTTAATGAACTGTGTTCAGTGCATCATTTTAAAAAGAAAGCACTAAGTGTAAAAACAACAAATGCTGACCAATGTGCAACAGATAAAAATCAGAAGAACCAAGGTCAAACAGCGAACACACTGATGTCAGAGGAGTTTGGTTCAAATATTTTCAATGTTATAATGAGAGAAAGGGTTTTTCTAAACCATGGGTAGAAAAGGCCATATATGATGGGGTTTATGGTTGAGTTAATGTAGCCTAACCAGACAAATGCATCAAAGAGAATAAATGGGGTGGAAAAATTGATGTAGGGATCCATTATAGAGTTAATAAAAAATGGCAGCCAGCAAAGAATAAAAGCACCCACGACCACACCGAGAGTTTTTGCTGCTTTGCGTTCAGATCGTCGAGAGGTTTTAAACGTGGTCTCATTTTCATGATGGTTTGCCTCACCGATTGTTCGAATGTGCCTTTTGGCAACTACAAAAATTCTTGCATACAGTCCAATCATGACAGAACAAGGCAAGAAAAAAGTTAGTAATGTGTCTAAAACTGACCACAATGCATTGAAAAATAAAGTGCAATTTCCCAAACAGTATATTGATTCAATAAATTCTTCCAGTCCTTCCACATTAGCTTTTGAATACACTAAGCCGTAAGAATATAATGCAGCCATGCTCCAACTTGTCATCACCATAATCCATGCGACAGGTATGGTTATTCTTGTAGGATACTGAAGCGGATAACAAACAGCCTGATGTCGATCAATAGCAATAAAAATGAGATGAAAAATAGACACAGATGTGAGAAACAGGTCAAAACTTGAGTGTAGCAAACAGAAGGCATCTCCATAGTACCAGCAGCCATCCACAGAGCGGATCATACTGAAAGGCATGACCACCAGTCCAAGCAGCAGATCCGCTAGAGCCAGAGACATCACCAAGATGTTAGTGGGAGTCTGGAGTTGTTTGAAGTGCGCAATGGAGATGATGACCACCGAATTTCCTAGAATGGTCACAATCATTGCCAACACCAATAGGAGATACACCACAGTCTGAATGGACACATGGTACGTGCCTTTAAGACAAGAGTTGTTCACTGCAGGAAAACAAAACTGAGTGGGATCATATTCTTGTGATGATAAATCCATCCTCTCAGTCTCAAAAAACTAGAACCAATAAAATGCTGTATTATTTAGTCTAGTCAGGTCTTTAAATATTCTTCATGCTCTTTTCTGACCCTCCCACATCATCTCAGGGCAGCAAATGACAATCAAGCACTCATTAAAAATAAAGAAAATATACAATCTTACGTTACATAATTTAAATATTCTGGTTTGTCCATTACTCAATAATTTTTTATCTTATAAAAGTATATTTAAAATTGTGTAAATGACCATATAAATGAAAGCTATGCCATTTATCTCATGACAAAGATGAAAAATCTATCATTTAATTAAAAAAAATAATAAAATAAAACAGTTTTTGTTTTCATGGAAAAATTCGATGCTGTAAACTATACAGTAAACCATTTCTTTTTTTTTTTAAATATTTTTCCCATTTATTTAAAGAATTAGATGTATTAAATATTGAAGAACAGTTAAAAAAATAATGAATAAGTAATATAGAACTGTAACGCCACGCCAACAGAGGGAGCCCTTGCACTTGTTCTGTCTGTTACCACTCCCTCTGCTGCTTCTTTGGTGACTTCCTGTTTGGCAGCCATTTAAGGAGGGCCATGCCAAACAGGAGGTTGCAAAGTATTGTTTTACCTGTGCGGACTCTACCAAGCGTTTTCCCTGTTTCATTGCCTTGTTTTGTTGTTTTCCTTCATAGTTTTGTCTTGTTTTATTGCCTTGTTAATTTGTTACTTTGGACTGCTCTCTGGTATTTTGACCTTCTGCCTGTTTTTTGGATTACACTCTTGTCTCGCCCTGGATGTTACTGTTTGCTGGCGTCTGACCCTGCCTGTCTTGACTACGATCTGTACAATAAAGCTAGCACTTGGATCTATTCACGCTTCTGACGAGTCCCGTTACAGAATACTTCGCCCCCTACAGATCCAGCAGCTTACGCAATACAGATCAACCATGGATCCAGCATCACACCTTTCATCTTCGTCAAGGTAATCACTCTATTGAGAATTATATCATGGACTTTTGTGGACTGTGCCACTTGGTGGCTTTCAATGATTTGGCGCTTAATGACCTTTTTCACCATGGACTAAATGAACCCATTCGTTCCCAGTTACCTGGAGGAAAAATTCACTGGACTCTAGAACAATACATTTACTTCGCTTTGTTGCTGGCTGGCCGGCCTTTTACTGTGGGAGTTGCAGATAAACAACCATGCAATCCCACAGTCCCCACCACTCCAGGGCCTGCTCATGTCACGCCTGCCGCTCCAGGCCAGTTCACAAGATGGAAGCCACAGCTGATCTTCATGAGCCAAGTCAAGTTACTGCTGTAGAACCTCCCAAGGAGGGGGCGTCCATTCATGAACTCACTGTCTTATCTGTCCACGAGTCTACTCCAGAGATCTTGTCTGACCATGAATGCCGCTGGAAGTGGCAGCTCCAGCTGCAGAACCTCCTAAGGGGGCGGCGTCCTCCTATGAACTCTCTGCCCATCATGTCACGGCCAAGGAGGCCTATTGTGAATTCTCTGCCTGTTCCGTCACAACCAAGGAAATCGTCCATTAACTCTCTGCTCTGCTGTGGGGATTCCTGCTTTCCTCTGCTCTGCTGTGGTGGTCGTCTGCTTCACTGTTTAAATCTTCAGACTCCTCAGTTCCATTGTGGGGATCTGTGCTCCTGTCTGCTCTGCTGTACCTGTTGCCAGCTCCTCCCGGGTTCCCTGCTCTGCCTGCCCCGCCACGACTCCCTGCTCTGCCTGCCCTGCCATGGCTCCAGACTCCTCGGGATCTAACATGGTGGACCTGTGCTTCAGTGTTTCACTGTCTGCCACTGCTCCACAGCCCAGGTCCTCCGGTGTTTCACTGTCTGCCACTGCTCCACGGCCCAGGTCCTCCGGTGTTTCACTGTCTGCCACTGCTCCACGGCCCAGGTCCTCCGGTGTTTCACTGTATGCCACTGCTCCACGGCCCAGGTCCTCCGGTGTTTCACTGTCTGCCACTGCTCCACGGCCCAGGTCCTCCAGTGTTTCACTGTCTGTCACTGCTCTATGATCCAGGCCAACCTCCTCTGCATGGACCTAACCCCCCTTCCCACCCCCTGGTCTACCTCTGTTCCCCCACCCTCCTGGACTGTTGTTGCTTGAGCGCCAGGAGTCGCTCCTAGAGGGGGGGGATTCTGTAACGCCATGCTGCTTCTTTGGTGACTTCCTGTTTGGCAGCCATTTAAGGAGGGCCATGCCAAACAGGAGGTTGAGAAGTATAGTTTTGCCTGTGCAAACTCTACGCGTTTTCCCTGTTTCATTGCCTTGTTTTGTTGTTTTCCTTAGTCATAGTTTTACCTTGTTCATTGCCATAGTTTTGTCTCGTTTCATTGCCTTGTTAATTTGTTACTTTGGACTTCTCTCTGGTATTTTGACCTTCTGCCTGTTTTTTTTGGATTACGCTCTTGTCTTGCCCTGGATGTTACTGTTTGCTGGCGTCTGATCCTGCCTGTCTTGACTACGATCTGTAAAATAAAGCTTGCACTTGGATCTATTCACACTTCTGACGAGTCCCGTTACAAGAGCATATTGTTAGCAAAACACTCTCTAGAATTTTTTTGTAGCTAACTATTGAGTTAAGGAATACTGAATGACTTTCCTGAGGTAAATGTAATGTATAATGTGATACAGGCTATTGTTTACAAGCTTTACTGATGTCTTTTTTGCGGTTAAAATACTGATTGTACATTTTCACGAGACAATACCTTTCAGTACGTTATACTCTTCTAATCTTTCAACACACCTTCTGATCTTCATTCATGTTTGTTTCATGCTATTACAAGTTGCAAAGAAGACATTTCTGTTATTTCGGCCCGATCCGGGCATGATAGAGATCTTCCCACAGTGAATCACCAAACCTAGAAAGATTACATCTTAAATCACATTTACTCTCAGAATTACAAACATGTGTATATAGCTGTTTTATTTGTATAAAAATATATCCTTTTTTTATATTTTGTTGCTTTGGAACACCTAGTTTGTTCAAATACTGTAACTCTTAAAATATTTTGGTGCATTCTGTCCTCTAATAACTTCCACATATGATTACATTTATGTGCTATAGTTCATACAGTGTATTCAGACAAGAGTTGCCTATATAATGTAGATTTAAGCTGAAAAGTGATTTATTAATTTTTTTGTATTCTGAGTCCCAGCTAATTTTTTGACATCTGGGTCATGAGATTTAGCTTCGATCTTCAGCGTGAGTTCAGAGCATTTGTAGGCATTTTCATTCACATATATTTGATGTCTCTAAATATAAGACTTACAGTACCTCAAGGGGGAAAAAAAAGCATATCTTGTTCTTGAGGATTTTTTTTATGTAAACTAGATAGAAATGAAATAGACATTAACACTAAGTATGATTCAGACATGGGTTATAATTATTAATCATTAAAATTCACAATGACAGTTACAGTTCTCTTGACATTCTAATACCTCCCAATTTTAATGTCTTTATTGTGTATTGCCATTCTAAATGAAGAGACCCAAAGATGTAAAGATGAAATGGCCACCAAAGATCACCAACTCAGACAATAAAAAACAAAAAATACAAATTCTTTAAATTATTCTAATTCTAATTATGCTTCTGTGAATATGTATTCTGTTATCTTTCCCTTAGCAAACATTGTAGGCAGTTTAGTTCACTTGTTCATTTGTAAAAACTTGATTTATAACACTAACTTGTGATAGGCTACTAGTTGGATTGACTGACGCATCTTTGCCAGTTTCTGGATTTATGGGCATTTTCTTTTATATATGATGTTTTACATTTAATATATAGGGAAAATGTGTAACTATGTTGCAGCGTTTTTACATATTTCATCATTTGTGAACTGTGTTCAGTGCATCATTTCAGTAAGAAAGCATCTGCTAAGTGTAAAAACAACAAATGTTGACCAATGTGCATCAGATCAAAATCACGTGAAAAAGAACCAAAGTCAAACAGTGAACACACTGATGTCAGAAGAGTTTGGTTCAAATATTTTCAATGTTATAATGAGAGAAAGAGTTTTTCTAAACCATGGGTAGAAAAGGCCATATATGATGGGGTTTATGGTTGAATTAATGTAGCCTAACCAGCCAAATGCGTCAAAGAGAATAAATGGGGTGGAAAAATTGATGTAGGGATCCATTATAGAGTTAATAAAAAACGGCAGCCAGCAAAGAATAAAAGCACCAACGACCACACCAAGAGTTTTTGCTGCTTTCCGTTCAGATCGTCGAGAGGTTTTAAACATATTCTCATTTTCATGCTGATTTGCCTCACCGATTATTCTAATGTGCTTTTTTGCAACTACAAATATTCTTGCATAAAGTCCAATCATGACAGAACAAGGCAAGAAAAAGGTTAGTAATGTGTCTAAAACTGACCACAATGCATTGAAATGCAAAGCACAACTTCCCAAACAGTATATAGATTCAATAAATTCATCCATTCCTTCCACATTACCTTTTGAGTACACTAAGCCGTAAGAATATAACGCAGCCATGCTCCAACTTATCATCACCATGACCCATGCAACAGGTATGGTTATTCTTGTAGGATACTGAAGCGGATAACAAACAGCCTGATATCGATCAATAGCAATAAAAATGAGATGAAAAATAGACACAGATGTGAGAAACAGGTCAAAAGTGGAGTGTAGCAAACAGAAGGCATCTCCGTAGTACCAGCAGCCATCCACAGTACGAATCATACTGAAAGGCATGACCACCAGTCCAAGCAGCAGATCCGCTAGAGCCAGAGACATCACCAGGATGTTAGTGGGAGTCTGGAGTTGTTTGAAGTGTGCTATAGAGATGATGACCACCAAATTTCCTAAAATGGTCATAGTCATCACAGACACCAATAGGAGATACAACACAGTCAGTGTGGACACATGATATGTGTCTTTAAGACAAGAGCTGTTCATTGCAGGAAAACAAAACTGCGCAGGATCGTATTCTTGTGATGATAAATTCATCCTCTCAGTCTCAGTCTCAGTTTTATTTAGTCTAGTCAGGCCTTTAAATATTCTTCATGCTCATTTCTGACCAACCCATATCACCACAGGACAGCAAATAACAATCAAGCACTCATTAATAATTAAGAAAATAAGTTACATCATTTAAATATTCTGGTTTGTCCATTACTCAATCATTAATTATCATATAAAAGTATAGTTTAAATTAAAATTGTGTAAAATACCATATACATGAAAGCTAAGTAATTTATTTCATGACAAAGATGAAAAAATCATTATTTAATAAAAATCTGTAAGTGAACATGATCTAAATTAGTGTCATTGAGATTAATAAAATTTAGGGCTGACAGAAAGTCACAATTTGATTAAAAGGTTTGTGATTTAAGTCAGATTTAATCTCAATTTGATTCAATATTGATTTGAGTATACAAAAAAAAAAAAAGAAAAATCTCTAACTTACACTGTAAACTTTACAATAAATCCTTTCTTAAAAGCTTTTTCATTGTTTTCCCATTTATTTAAAGAATTATACATATATTAAATATTTAAGAACAGTTTAAAAAATAATTAATATATAATAAAGAGCATATTATTAGCAAAACACTCTCTAGAGTAATTTTTTCTAGCTATCTATCGAGTTGAGAGACACCGAATGACTTTCCTGAGGTAAAAATAGCATTACGTGATAGAGGCTAGCTTATTGTTTACAAGCTTTACTAACGTCTTTCCGTGTTTAAAATACTGATTGTGCGATTACATAAGATACGGTGCATTTCGGAAAGTTATAGTCTATTTTTCAACATACCTTTTTATATTCATTCATGTTTGTTTCGTGCTTTTACTAGCGGAAAAGAGGAAGAGACGATCCGTTCGTGCGAGCTCCGCGGCTAGCGCTTAGCTTGATCTGAGGCGTTCTATGCCGCCACGTTGATTAGCGCCAAAAACGGCATTTATTATTTATATTCCGTAATAAAATAGACAGAATCTGAAAGCTAAGACTTTGTTGCATGTCAGAAGTTACAAAGCACACAAAGCATACTGAGATTTATTGGACGGGAGGTACATAAAAATAAAATAAAATGGAGAAATATTTCAACCCTACCCTAATATGAATGCTAAGGGGATTCCTTTCTCCAGAATGGCTTTTGGGTTGAATTATACTGAATGTATAAAAACTACTGAATAAGTGTGTTTTAAGCTTCACACAAGCATGTTATATGTGACTTAAAATCTGGTATTTTGAAATGTTTGGACCACTGGATCACAATTCAAGTTTTTTTATATAATTTGGGAGGCAAAATGTATTTAATGTTATATAAAAGGCACAGTGTGCCAGGATTCTCTTATTTTTGCTTATGCTTTCCTCATATATTAAACGAAGGAGCAGTTTTGGACCTAGTAGGGCCTATATCTATAAATGTTTAGAAACAGACATTTGTCCCTTATTATTTTATGCACCAAAAGACTTTAGCACCACAATCATACAGCACAATAGATGTGACACAACACATATATACGTTTGTGCTTTATACATTTAGTTATACTAAATTAAGATAAACTGCTTTTGTTTTTAATTTTCCAAAAAGTGTTTTTTTTTTTTATGTTTACTGCAGGCCTATTTTGCTAGGATACAAAATCAGATAGATTATCTTTTAATTTTGCACAGATAAAACACATGCAATTTACACTATTTGTTTATGCAATTTGCACATTATGTTGTAAATGATTTCGCTAAGTGTAAAAATATCAACTGTTGTCCAATGTGTTGTACAGTGAGGTGAGACTGAAATGAAATCAAACAGTGAAAACATTAATATCAGAAGAGTTTGGCTGAAATATTCTCCTTGTTATAATAAGAGAAAGGGTTTTCCTAAACCATGGGTAGAAAAAGCCATATATGATGGGGTTTATGGTTGAGTTAATGTAGCCTAACCAGACAAACACTTCAAAGAGAGCAAGTGGGGTGGAAAAGTTGATGTAGGGATCCATCACAGAGTTAATAAAAAATGGCAACCAGCAAAGAATAAAAGCACCAACAACCACACCGAGAGTTTTTGCTGCTTTGCGTTCAGATCGTCGAGAGCTTTTAAACACATTTTCATTTTCATGATGGTTTGCCTCAGTAATTGTTTTTACATGTTTTTTTGCAACTACAAAAATCCTAACATACAGTCCAACCATGACAGAACAAGGAAAGAAAAAAGTTATTAACGTGTCTAAAACGGACCACAATTTACTGAAAAGCAGACTGCAATGTCCTATACAGTGTATTGATTCAATATATTTCTCCAGTCCTTCCACATTAGCCTTTGAGTACAGTAGACCATATGAATAGGCTGCAATCATAGCCCAACTTATCATCACCATGACCCATGCAACAGGTATGGTTATTCTTGTAGGATACTGAAGCGGATAACAAACAGCCTGATGTCGATCAATAGCAATACAAACGAGATGCAAAATAGACACTGATGTGAGAAACAAGTCAAAAGTGGAGTGTAGCAAACAGAAGGCATCTCCATAGTACCAGCAGCCATCCACAGAGCGGATCATACTGAAAGGCATGACCACCAGTCCAAGCAGCAGGTCCGCTAGAGCCAGAGACATCACCAGGATGTTAGTGGGAGTCTGGAGCTGTTTGAAATGCGCGATGGAGATGATGACCACCGAATTTCCTAGAATGGTAACAGTCATAGCAGACACCAATATGAGATACAACACAGTCTGAGTGGACACATTATGTGTGCCTTTAAGACAAGAGCTGTTCACTGCAGGAAAACAAAACTGAGTGGGATTGTATTCTTGTGATGATAAATC
This sequence comes from Labeo calbasu, assembly GCA_019740295.1. NCBI lineage: Eukaryota > Metazoa > Chordata > Actinopteri > Cypriniformes > Cyprinidae > Labeo > Labeo calbasu. The sequence goes on along the minus strand of JAHKKF010497662.1, from coordinate 2,641 downwards.
CATCCCGCGTGTCGTGTTTCTCAAATCTAGCCAGTCCTGTTTTAGTTGGTCTAGTTTAGCCCTTAAATGCAATTCATGCTCTTTTCAGACCCTCCCACATCATCACAGAGCAGCAAATGAACATCAAGCACTTATTAAAGATTAAAATGTACACACTCAGAGAAAAGGTACAAAATTGTTCTTCTGTTTTTAATGGTGGCTAAACATGCATATTTGAAAATCTTCTTTTCCTTTTAATGGCGGTTGGCAAACTCACTTACTGCACAGCTGACGTAAAAAAAGGATCAGACTGAGAAGAGTCGATACCGATCAGTTAAAAAAACCCCTCTTGATCGGCCTCCGATCCCGATCCTTGAGATCAGCTCGGAACATTCCTAGTACTAATGGTACTATTTTTTTATGTATTAGTATGTACTTTTAAAACAAGGGTGTCAAATTCAGTTTCTGGAGGGCCACTGTCCTGCATAGTTTAGCGCCAACCCTAATTAAACACACCTGAACCAGCTAATCAAAGGCTGTATCCGAAACCACATATTAACCTGCTATACAGTAGGCCAAGGGTGGCGAACGTCGGTCCTGAAGAGCCGCAGCCCTGCAGAGTTTTGCTTCAACCCTAATCAAATGCACCTGAACAAGCTAATCAAGGTCTGAGGTGTTACTAGAAAGCAACAGGCAGGTGAGTTTTAATTAGGGTTGGAGCTGAACTCGGAACTCTGCACTTTTTTAAATTATAAAATGAATGTTTATTTGCAACAATTATGCTAACAACAAAAAGATTAAAACAGCGACATCTGCTGACTGACAACATGTTGCGTTGTGTTGTCACAGGAACATGCCAGCTGAAGATAATGAGGAAATAAAAAATAAAATTGGTAGAGTATAATTGAAAGCTATGCAATTTAAGCTGAAAAATCCATCCTTTTTTTTTACTAGAAGAATTTATTATGGCAATGATACTTTTAGTAATCTTCCCAAAAGACAAATATATTCTGTGACTCAAAATGCAGTACCACAGATCATATTAGATCTCATCATTGTCTGGTTAACTGCACAGAAAGATAAAAAGCAAACAAACTTTACATGTTACATACTGTAAATGTTATTAAACAATTTAACACTCAGTCTTATTTTTGCCCTGAACATTAAATATGTTTTCAGGCCCATTTCACAAACATCCCCTTTAAACAGAAAAACAATATGCACACTATATTTAAATTCCAGCCTTGTAATCTAATAAAAAAAAATCTAAATCATGTATTTCACAGCAAATACCACTAAGAAATATATAAATTCAAAGAATTTTAAAGACCTTCTTTGGCTGGAAAGAAATTCTTTAGAAAAACTTTTGGACACTGAAAACTGAATAAAATATACATTTTTAAAAGGTCTGAATCATCAAATCAGAGTTCTGATTTTTTTCAGATAGTATTTAACACCAGAAGTGTGTGCCAGAGATCTGATTTGTGACCACGGACCACAAAACCAGACATAAGGGTCAATTTTTCAAAATTGAGCTTTATTCAGCATCTGAAAGGTGAATAATAAGCTTTCCATTGATGTATGCTTTGTTAGGATAGGGCAATATTTGGCCGAGATACAACTATTTGAAAATATGAAATCTGAGGGTGCAAAAAGTATTGAGAAAATCGCCTTTAAAGTTGGAACATGATCTTTACTTAATATCCTAAAGATTTTTGGCATGAAAGAAAAATCTATAATTTTGACCCATGCAATGAATTTTTGGCTATTGCTACAAATATACCCATGCTACTTAAAACTGGTTTTGTTGTCCAGGGTCACATTTTAGATCACCATTAATTCTACACAGGTTAGGCATCTGATTTTACACTGTTTTTTATTTATGTGACTTGAAAAGGAAAGTATCAATGTGCTGCACATATCAAAATCAGAATCAAACAGTGAAGACATTGATATCAGATGAGTTTGGTTCAAATATTCTCAATGTTATAATAAGAGAAAGGGTTTTTCTGAACCATGGATAGAAAAGGCCATATATGATGGGGTTTATGGTTGAGTTAATGTAGCCTAACCAGACAAACACTTCAAAGAGAGCAAGTGGAGTGGAAAAGTTGATGTAAGGGTCAATCAAAGAGTTAATAAAAAAAGGCAACCAGCAAAGAATAAAAGCACCAACAACCACACCCAGAGTTTTTGCTGCTTTGCGTTCAGATCGTCGAGAGCTTTTAAACATATTCTCGTTTTCATGCTGGTTTGCCTCACAGAGTTTTCTAGCGTGCTGTTTTGCAATCACAAAAATTCTTGCATACAGTCCAACCATGACAGAACATGGCAAGAGAAAAGCTATTAATGTGTCTATGGCTCCCCACAATGCATTGAAAAGCAAAGTGCAACTTCCCATACAGTATATTGATTCAATAAATTCCTCCAGTCCTTTCACATTAGCTTTTGAATACACTAAGCCGTAAGAATATAAAGCAGCCATGCTCCAACTTATCATCACCATAATCCATGCGACAGGTATGGTTATTCTTGTAGGATACTGAAGCGGATAACAAACAGCCTGATGTCGATCGATAGCAATGAAAATCAGATGAAAAATAGACACTGATGTGAGAAACAGATCAAAAGTGGAGTGCAGCAAACAGAAGGCGTCTCCATA
>JAHKKF010497661.1:0-10942 GCA_019740295.1 Labeo calbasu | reverse complement strand
ACATCATCTGACTGGCAGGAGATTTTGGATATGGTCCAAAACCTGGTCAACGGCCTTGCTGCCTACTATTTACACAGGCTGCGTCCTAACTAACAGTTAACCTCACAACTGACTAAAAAGCAGCAAAGTTCACAGAGACCAGGGTTGCCAGGTCTGTGTAACAAAACTAGCCCAATGGCCAAACAAAAATAGATCAAAAGACACCCAATGACCATATTCCAAATATCAAAACTCATATGCGATTCCCAGACCTAAAGTATATATTTTACAGTCACTGCTGAAAAACCAATACATCTTGAAAATAAACATAGCTCAAGGCCTCCTTACAAGTGGCCCAATTTCACAAAACTTAACATCTATCACAGTTTTATCTTTGGTAGAATATAAAATATTTCAGAACAAGCATTTCAGTCAAACATACTTTATGCAATGTGTCAAACCATTAACCCGTTGGGAAAAAAAAAAAAAAAAGATTAACCTGCGGCAACAGTTTAAAAGTAGCCCTATTCTGCTGGAAAACCAAAGACTTGGCAACCCTGACATAGACTCGATTAATTGTTTCCAAAAGTTTTGTATTAGCATGTTGCTAAGCTAACAACACAATCTAATAAGAATAAATACAAATACAACATACAAACATTAGGTTAAAATGTTATTTTTAACTATATTAGTTGTTATATTAGTTATTGTTTGTTTTACTATGCATGTTGCAATGTATTCTGGGATTGTCTTCTCCATCAGGAATATGAGATTCTGTCATGTAATTTAGCAAAAGTGTTATTTTATTATTATTTATAAATACTAATATAGTAGGGCTGCAAAACAATTGATCACAATCGCATCCAAAATAAGTTTGCGTTTACGTAATATATGTGTGTGAACTGTGTATATTTACTATGTACATATAAATGCACACACATACATGTATATATAGATTATTTAGATTATACATAAATATATATACTTTATATAAAACTAACATTTTTCTTATATATATGCATGTGTGTGTGTTTGTATTTCAATTCAATTCAATTCAAATTTATTTGTATAGCGCTTTTCACGATACATATCGTTGCAAAGCAACTTTACACCAAATTAACGTTTTTACAATATATGTAGTAGTAGCTTGATGTACATATGGCAGAGATGTGTGGTAAAGATCAATTAATGACGTAATCAAACAGACAAAGAACACTATAAATTAGTATAATTACAAATGTGTGTGTACTGTGTATATTTATTACGTATATATAAATACAAACATACATGTATATGTTTTAAAAATACTTACATGTATACTTATATGTATATATAATTTAGATTACACATAAATATTCTATATATAAATATCACATTTTTTCTTAAATATATACATGCATTTGCCTGTATTTGCATACACATAATATACACAGTACACACACATATTTTGTAAAGACAAACTTTTATTTTGGATGCGATTAATCATGATCAATCGTTTGACAGCCCTGAATATTAGTAATCATGATTAATCGCACACAAATTTTAATTTTAATGTAATTTTATGTGCATTTTTATTTGTTTTTTACATTTCTATATAGCTCATCTTGTCAGTGTTAGTCATTTTTGTGCTTAAACATAAAACAAAGACTAGAAATGTTGGCACTGCTGCAAAAACTGAAAAAAATTACATTTACACTAAAGTTTTCCATCTAAAATTTTTATTTTACTTCAGATTTATTTCAACAGTGAAACCTTTAGTTTTAGTTAACAATAACAACATGGGGCCAAACACGTTTATCTTGGGAGAATGCATAAGTAGCATAATAATTAAGCCCCTGACCCCTGACCTAATATGGTTAGCTTGTTTTGGCTGGCCTCTTGATTTTATGCAGGTGAGTTTGGGAGACCATCTTAAACCAGTTAAGACTGGCTAAGGACAGTTCAAGCTGATTTTGTTCAGCAGGGGCAGCTTATGCCACCTTAAAACACTGCCTCTGTAGGCAGCTCACACAATTTTGGAGCAAAAGGTTTGTTCTGTAATTGAGTGAGCGAGTGAGAAAATGAGAGACAGAAAGAGAGAGGAGGTTGCTCAAGTGGTACGTCTGGCCAGCAGGGTCAGGGCCAGGCCACACACAGTCATCAACAAGCCTGTCACTTTCTCTCTCCTCAAGAGTAGAGATATTTACAACAATCCCAGCCAGACAAATTCCACAGAGCTGTTTGCCCTGGCCTGTTTACTATTTGTCTGTCTTGTCACAGACCTCTTTAGGATAATTTTGTTTAATGCGCTATGTAGACAACCAAACTTGCACTGCAAAGAGTTGAACGGTTTAACCATAATAACCACTAATTATCCTGTTGTAAATCCATCCACTCAGTAAGCGAAGTATCCAAATCCGTTAAAAAAAAAATTTGCTGGAACTGTGGCTCACCAGAACATAGGGAGCAAATTTCCCATAGCCGCTTGTGGAAAATTCAGAGAAATCACTCAAAGCGAGTGTGTATCGCTGGTTTTTGGTCTATGCGTTGTTTCAACGCCAAAGTGATTCTCTATGAAATGAGATTCAGATGATTTTCAAGCTCCTTGAAGGCGCAGCTCAGCCAAAAATGAAAGTTCTGTCATCGTTTACTCACCATCATGTCATTCCAAAGCAAACTTTCTTTCTTCATATTTCAGACAAATACAGTTCTCCATAGAAAGCTACACAGGGTTGGACCAACATGAGGGTGAGGAAATGACAACACATTTTTCATTTATGCATTTCCTACCTCAGTCCTTCACAAACAAGAACAATAGGAGCTATTACAAAACTGTTTTTGTGTATTACAGCAGCGCTCTGTGCTGTTAGCGCAGCGTAGTGCTGAAGACAGGGCCATATGGCGGCACTGGGCAGCAGAACGCACATAAGTGGTGCATGAGTGGTTAGAAGTACCCCAGGGAAACCAAGCCACAACTTCATTAACGGAACATAGATCAGAGCTGTCAAGCAGGCAGCTCCTCCAGCACGCTGTCCAGGGCCGTGGCGGTGCCATCCGTGCGGCAGCGCTCATAAACAGCCCTCAAAACTCCCACGGAGTCTCTGGCTTTCTGAGACCGCAGATAAATTGCACATTTCTTCCCACTTTAATGGGTGACTTGGGTCGGCTGCCGCTTTACGCAAACCTGGCAGTGCCATGTGTGACCTGACAGATGCCTCATCCAGTTCTGGGCAGTCAGACGTTTGCTGTGGGATGAGGTTAGTGAGATGCCAGGCGATGTGGGGTGGAAATGATTAACCACTGAGTACATTCAAGGGTGAGGGATACACTGAAATATAACACTAGCTGTGGTCAGCATAGACATGTAGTCTAGACATTCATTGTTTTGGCGACCAAAACTATGCACAACTTTGTGAAGGCATATCAAATAAAAGCAAATATTTCAGATTTTATTATGTTCTCATTTTTAGATGTGATGTAAAAAGGACAGTTTGACAGATACAACTTGAAACTTTTTATTTTCTATGACTGATGACCTGCGGTGCACGGCTGGGTAACACTAACTACCTCACAATACAAAACACATTGCAATACATGTCAAGATGTTGTAGGATCATAATTGTTCCTGCTCAAATTTTTAAAAAATCATCATGTTTCAATAAAAAGTGCAAAAATAATTAAATGATCACCTTTAATCTCTCTTAAGCAGTTAGCATTTTCAGAGTTTCCATTTAAGTCAATACCACTCTTCTTTTTTTAGATCTACATGGCATTATGTGAACGTACAAATAAAAATATATGATTTGGTTTTAAACCAAATATGTGGTTTTAAAGCAGTGGTTCTCAACCTCTAACTTTCAAAAGGGCTGCAGGATGACTTAAACTTATTGAAATTAATAAATTGTTAAGCTAAATTCAAATGTTTAAAAGCACACAAAACAAATTGTTATTAGGGCTGCAACGATTCCTCGATTCTATTTGATTATTCGATTTTAAAAATCCTCGACTTTTGCCCATGTCGAGTATCCAGCAAAATACCGGAATTGGCGCATTCCACATATTAAACCTGTTTAAAAATTATTATAAAGCATAATGTCATTATGAATTCACAAACGCTACGATTCAATTAAATATATGCGATGCAGGTTTAATATATGCGCTTTAATTATTTACATTTTTGTAGATTATGTACGTGTGTGTCAGAGTGGCTCCGTTCACAGTAAATGCTGCTACACAAACTGTTATCATTTACATGTGTGGAGCATCTCAAACTCCATCTCTGCATGTTGTGGTGAGTTTGGGTTTATTATAACATTCATCTGATAATGCAACATGCACAATTTCATCAGATTTGTAAGGTAAATCATTTATAAACCTACACAAACACAGTACATCAATATCTTTCTAAATATGCTAACTGTTCATCGCGATTTCAAAGTAAAAGTTTAAACGTTCACACGTTGATGTCCACATATTCAAGAAATCACTATAATTGTAGCTTTTCTATCAAAAAGAAATGGCCAAATGTTAAAGATTAAGTGGACATTTGAATTAAATGTTAATGAGTCGATATCAAACAAGAATTCAATCGCACAGCAAAGTGTAAAAACAATCGTCAGGCTGTATTTTTGATAATAAAAAGCACAACAATAAAATAGTGTAATGGCAAACTAGCTAATATAATGTTCATTTACAAAAACAAATAAGACAAGGCATGGCATACACCACATGCTGTATTACTATATAGACTAGGCAGAAAGTTTAGCAAACACTGTGTAATCAAGTAAATAAAAAATAAATATAGCTGCAAACAACGATTACTGGGGTTTAAGCGCTTTAAGGCATTTATACACATACGGAAAAAGACACTATTTTTTCTGCCAATACAGGTAATTTACCATAGAAATATTACGTTTTGTAACGTTTATGCTGTTATAGCACCAGCTGTGGTCCGATCCCCTTAAAACTTTACACGCTTGTTTAGAATCAGCTGCATGTGCTCAGTGGGTTTAAGTTTTGAGTTTTCCTCTAGGCTTAATAGGATTTTGGTTAAATTCGGACAGGCCCACAACGGCCGATTTCTATCAAATTTCTCCCAGACCTTTTGTCTTTCTAACGTTTTGGTGTCCCTTTGCAACGGTGATGCACTCTCTAGAGACTCTTCCTGCACTGGTTTGGTTTCGATCGGGCGAAAAACCTAGGACTAGTTCGCAAAAGTAGGATTTTCAAAAAATGTGAAATACCTGAAAATCTAATCTAATTTAATCGCCATAAGCCAAGGATTCCAACGACATAAGACACTTGAGCCTGTGACAAACGGGTTAGGAGCGATTTCATACTTTTGTTCACTGTAGTGCCCCCGTCAGGTCGATTGGGGCGAGCCTTGGTCATGTTGTAGGCGATGTAAGTACTACCATCCCTCCAAGTTTCAAGTCTCTATGACTCACGGTTTGGTCTGCACGATCAGTTTTATTTGGAGATCGCTGATCTGTGACCATTCTAACAATTACAAAGGGGATTCAGTGTTACACGCTTGAACCCTTATTTATACAGCAATACCAATGTAGACTGATGTTGCTAAGCTAAAGCCCTGATAAGCATAACACACATTACAAGCAAATCTTTATAACTATTCTATAAAAGAAATCAACATTTCTCTTATTATCTTGTATTTCTTCTTTCATCTAATCTGTGGCAGTGCATTCTGAGTTTTTGCTCTCTGTGTAGGAAACCCACGATACTTCCTTAGAATCTGGCCAAAATCTGGCCTCTTAGGAGGCAACATTACTAAAACCGCCTACCTTCTGGAACATGCCGGAAGCCTTAAATATTGCCTTCCAGGCAGCTCGCTAGGTTTTGGAACAGAGCAAGAATGTAACAGCAACATGTTGCATAACTTTGAACATTGCTTGTGTATTTTCACAGTTTTCTGTCTTTGCTCTGCTCACAGTCGGATATTTAGAAGATGCTTTTAATCAAAATACAATTACAACAGGTTGTCCCTCATGGGACATTTATTGTGTTTCAGGGCACAATGGTTTTTGCGGGATTCAAACCTGCACTGGTTACCACTTCAGTTGATTAAGTACTACACCATATTGAGGGTCACCTGTCTAAATTACCCTCCCGCCACAAAGTTCAGAAGTTTACTGTTGACTAAACACACCAGCAATCCTTTACACTTGACTTCAAGGCTTTAAATAAGCCTGTTATCACTGCCTGTTCATCTTGAGCGGGAATCGTTCCTCCAGCTCTTCAGAGGAGTGTTTACTCACGCTCACAGGAGAGGCATTCAGGGAGTTTGGCACAGATCTGACTCTCAGCACTCTGCACATTTTCGCTTTTTTTTTTAACTCTAGCTCAATGCTGCTTATTTTTCCTATCTTTTGCTATATAAAAACCTGAAGCTACAAATTATCCTTCAAAAGTTTGAGGCTTCTGGTCACAGCGCACCCTTACCCTGGTGGTGGTGGCAAACATGTACTTGTCCCGTAGCTGGAAGTTGTCCACCTTCTCCAGGATAACTCGGCGGTTTTGCTCATCCTGGAAGAAGTCTGTGCTGCTGAGGATGCTGGAGTCTCCCTGGGGCTCGTGGCGTTGGACAAACACTGTGGTGGGGTTATCATACGGCTCGACACCCCTATGGGAATAGAAAGACACACAAACTTGAACATATTTGTTTGAACATACTTGGCCAGCATGTCGTGAACTTCTGAAAGCCCTCTCTTCACATCTGTTTTTTCTTTTAAGTTTAGAAATTTGTGGTCCATTTTATGTTTACATAGCAAACATAAAAGCAACCAATTAGGGGCGGGTGATATATCTTCTCTATCGCAGTTACACGCTCATGTGACAGTGCTGTGTTACGTAGTTACGAAAACTTATCATTTGCACACATTCTTAAACATTGCGGTTAAAAAAAACAAGTGATTTTAAGCCGTTAAAACGCAATCAGCAGCGAGGCGCTCATAAAGACGGCGCTCAATAGAGCACTGGAGTTTTGAATTATTTTTGCCACTTTATAGGCCTTAAATGCTTAATTACACACTTTTATGTGTCAAAATGTCTGTCTTTGCAAGTTTCTCGTAAGTACAGTAATTTAGATCTCAAATAAAAGCAAACAGCTGAGAAAGAAAACACTTGTGTAACAGTATATTGGATCCGGGTAGCTCTTAAAGTGACAGCAGTCTAATATTCCTGCTGTCTGGCATTTTTGCTAATCAAACAACAAAAGAGAGAAAATCTCTCGCAATCTCTGTAGCATTTCTTATTTATTTGTTCTACTGTAGTTTTTTTTTTGTCCTATTGCTTGTAATTAGTTTCTTGTTTAATCACTGACTGTTCAATTGACTTCAGTAAGCTTGAGTTTTGCTTCAGTAAGCTTGACCCTGAAGGTCAAGTTCATTTTATTTTCTATATAGCACCAGATCACAACAGACGTCATTTAAGGTTACCTTTCCTATAGAACATGTCTATACCTTGTTCTTTTATTAAACTAAATAGCCTTGTTATTTATCTTTTTTACACAACAGCATGTCATTTCTGTATCTACATGGATTGATTTTATACAACAGTTCAAAAAACAAGAAGTTAATATTAAGAGACTTACGTTTTAGACCGCATATTTCCTGTTTTTGCTCAATTTAGCCAACAAAAATCATTCCAAACACACCCACAGCACTGTTTTGCATCTCTGAGCAACATGACGGTTTTTCGTTCAATCAACCATTTAAATGATTCGGTTCAATCGGTTTTCATTTCACATTTAAAGTGGCCTGCCTTTTCATTTTTAAATAATTTTATATATGTTTAAAATATCTGAACATTATTTACGCATTTGCAACTGTAGTTTAAAGCATTCCACGTGCCTCTGAGCTGCATTAAACAGCGTCTTCAGTCTTCAGTCATAAAGAACTTATGTTTTTTTAGGAAAGCATTTAAGAATTTTTTCCATATAATGGACTTCATTGGTGCCCCGATTTTGAACTTGCAAAATGTAGTTTACATGCAGCTTCATAGGGCTCAAAATGATCCCAGCCGAGGAAGAAGGGTCTTATCTAGCGAAACGATTGGTCATTGTTTTTGAAAAATAAAAATTTGTATACTTGAGCACAAAAGCTTGTGTAGCACAGGTTCTGGGAATCCACGTTCTTGAATGATTCGTTCATTTTGAACAAATCTTTAATGTGACTCGGGAAGAACGAGTCCTCTCGGGGAGTCATTCGTTCAGTCGCGCATGCGTAACATCCTATTAGGTTCTGTACTGGAATTAGTTCACCTGTTTCGAGTCTTCGAAATGTAGTTTAAATGCAGCTTTAAAGGGCTCTAAATGATCCCAGCCGAGGTAGAAGGGTCTTATTTAGCGAAACGATCTGTCATTTTTTTTTGGAAAATAAAAATTTGTTTATATTTTAAGCACAAACGTTCGTGTAGCACAGGCTTTAGGATGCACATTTACGTACTATTGAATCACGTCGGAAGCTCACGTGGACGTAGACGGAACTACAGACCCAGTGTTTACAAAGCGAACCCACAAAGACTAAGAAAGTGTAAGTAAGTCAAACGATGTATACAAACAAAAAGGTACAATGATGTCGGACGATTCAGAAGTTGTAGGAGAAAATAACATGAGTTTTTCGACATACTCTACCTTTTTGAGCCGGAGTACACAGATGATGAACTTGTGGTGATTCAAAGACGTGATTCACAGTGGGAAGTTCAGATAATTTTACAGACTCGGACCTTTGAGTCTCGTTCAGCAAAATGAACGAATCTTTTTGATTAATTTCGTTCATTTTAGCAAAATCAGCATCACGTGACAGCCCCAGAAGATGAACGAACGACTCGAAAAACCCGAAGACTCGAAACAGGTGAACTAATTCCAGTACAGAACCTAACAGGACATTGCGCATGCGCGACTGAACGAATCACTCCCCGAGACGACTCGTTCTTCCCGAGTCACATTAAAGATTCGTTCAAAATGAACGAATCTTTCAAGAACGCGCATTCCCAGAACCTGTGCTACACAAGCTTTTGTGCTTAAAAAGTATACAAATTTTTATTTTTCGAAAACAATGACCGATCGTTTCGCTAGATAAGACCCTTCTTCCTCAGCTGGGATCATTTTGAGCCCTTTGAAGCTGCATTTAAACTACATTTTGGAAGTTCAAAATCGGGGCACCAATGAAGTCTTTTATATATGAAGAAAAATCCTGAAATGTTTTCCTCAAAAACCATAATTTCTTCATGACTGAAGACAGAAGTACATGAACATCTTGGATGACAAGGGGGTGAGTAAATTATTTGTAAATTGTTGTTCTGGAAGTGGACTTCTCTTTTAAAAAACCTCAAAAGTCAAAGTAATTCAAATTCAAAATGACTAAAGGTATAACACCAGTAGACAATTATTAACTATAAATGTTCTGTAAAAACAATGAACAGCAGCTTTCAGCCTATCATCATGATGCACACATGAAACATCAGACATACAGTAGTAGTTCTGCTTTTCTATTGTTTTTTCTATGTAAACATGGACACATTTGACTGTTGCACTTGCTGTTACAGCAATCTCATGCATGAAACGGCATTATAAAAACGTGGCGCTGAAGTTAAAAGAAGTTCACTCTCATCTTCTTGCATGTTTTTCCTATGCCACTACCCGCGTCGCATCTTTGTCAACACAAAAGCACGTTCTGTGTGAATGGCGCCTAGTGATATGAGTGCGTCACGTAAGCGGTTAATCACGTGCGCCGACATGCGGTCCGATCGTTTTTTCCTCTTTACTGTTATCATTGGTGTATTGTCAAAGTGTCTAATTCTAAACTAAAACGTTTTTATAATATTTTTATTCAAAATCGCAATTCCTCAATTTCTAAAACATAACTGCAAAACATTACATTCGAATTAATCAATAACATCTGAAAAAAAAAAAAATTACCCAGCCCTAAATAATACTTCACACTATTACCGATTTTAATATATTTTTGATCGAATAAATGCACTGTTAACATAGCATAACATACCAGACTTCTTTCTTACAGACTCTTAAACAGCAATGTATTTATTAAGTCGCATAAAAGCTTCATGAAGTTTACGCATTTCCAAGCACATTATTTCAAACTATTAACTACAATAATAAAGTAACTTGTTTGTTTTGTATTGTACTTCCTAATGACGTGCAATGTGCTACACTGCAAAAATGGCACAGGGCATCTGCAGCGGCATTTATCAAACATGATCAATAGCTACTTCCACTTGGCGAGCCAATCCGGGCAGCTTTACATATCACAACTTACACGGGGCTGGAGAAGCAACCAAATTTCCTCATCTGTCTCCTGCACGATGTTACTAATAAATTATTCAGGGTGAATGTTGGAGATCAAGACAGGGAGGAACAGGCAGCATTTTCAGATAAACGGACTGGAGAGTCTCTCTCTCTCTCGAGTCTGGACAAACAGCCTGACTTCACTTCCTCTGTAAACACACAGGGGTGCTGATTGTTGAGACTGGCTCTTAAATCACCAAGCTAGAGGATAAAGGGATTATCTCGCAGGGGAACAAACACACAAACCTCGCCGTTTGCTTTCTATTTCACAACTGGGAGTTTAACACGTCCAGCAAGTGGGTGAGAGATGGATAAAAGCAGTGGCTTACAGCTCTTTTAACCAGCCTTGCAGCTCCGCCTTTAGTTTGTCTAGATTAAAACTGAAAACCAATTGAGGGCTCACAGGATGCAGTCAACAAACTCACACCCAGAAAATCACACACACACACACACTGTGAAAGTCTGTTTTTAACCTTTAAAACAGCAGTCAAGCTGTTTGACAGAACTTCTTTATTCTCTCTGACCGCGACACTAAAATAACAAAATAAATTCTGGTCAATGCCAATAAGCTGACAATTATTGTGTTATGTTATGGCCAGTATTAAAATTCTCTATTATTTTGTCTAAATTACACTTGTGTTCACAGGTTTTTTAATGTTT
>JAHKKF010497658.1:0-13337 GCA_019740295.1 Labeo calbasu | reverse complement strand
AAAGGACCAGCTTAAACCAGCATCAAAACATACCTAACCAGCATCCCAGCATCAAAACATACCTACCAGCATATGCTGTTTTTTTCACCAGGGAGGTTAGCTAATGAGCTGTAAGTTGTTAATTTCTCATAAGCTAATGACCATCTTAGCCAGGTTAATGACCAGTTTAGACCAGTCAGATATACACAATTGTAATAATAATACAAATATAAAAATAGTAGTAATAATACAATAAATTATCACTGTTATTATTATGAATAGCCTATATTTTTGTGTGTGTATACGTTTGTAAATGTGTACATAATGTATATAATGTTACTAATGCCTAAACCTCTTCTACTACAGCTACTTGAACGTGAACGAGTGAGAGTCCTTCCCTCAAATACACAGCTAAACCCTCCTTCACCGTCACTCTTAATGCTTTCAATACGCTTTGTAAAGTCAGTCAAGTTATAGTTCAGGCATAAGATCTAGACTTGCACCGGGACGTTGACTGCGGAGGAAATGCCCTCTAGTTAACTCAGAGAGTAACTGAATTGAGTCTTTGCTCAGTTGAGCGTCTATGCTTCCAAGGAACAGAGCCTTATATCCAGGCTCTGACAGCGAACTGGGAAGATGCTTTCTGGAGTCGTTCATTTCTCACTAGCAGCGCTTCTGGGTACGTTTTTATGTATTTTAACTTATTTGGTCTGGTTTCGGTTACATGTCTGTTATGATGTCAGAAACCCGAGCGCGAAATTGTGTGCGTTATTTATTCGCTGCATGCCACTCTAGTATATTCCAGAGACCATACATGCATTATAATGCATTATTGATCCGGCGTTATATCCACTTTGACATGCTGCGGTCTGTTATTCTAAACACAAGTCATTGTTATTTATCTTATCGTAGACGTAGAGAACATTACTTCAGCGCATGTTTACGCGGCGTAAAACGGTTTTTGCGCACCACATGCTCGCACAGTGTATTTGTGTAGCCTACAGAACGTTACAACGCACTTTTAGTCTTACATTAAGAGCAACTGGATATGTTTATCGGACATTTTGCTTACTGCTTTGTCATATTATTATCACCATTACACTGACAGTCTGCATTCTGAAATGTAAAGGTGTCCTCTGTCATTTTTGCTAAATAAAAAGTTGCACATATGCATAAATAAATAAGACGTTTGAGAAAGAATCGAAATCATGTACACTCTCATGATATAAAGACCCCAGTTACATCTGTTCCACAAGGATGGCAGCTGACTTGTTAAGATGACCTGCTGTGCCGTGCAATTGAAGATGTTGCTAATCATTGTAATAACAAAAATATATTTTGAAACTTTATAAAGCATGTTTAGCCAGAGTGTTACACAAACTTCTTACATCCAAGCTTGGTGTCAGTACAGATTACAAAACCATCAGTACTATTGAAATGAATAAGAGCCATCTAAACAAAAAAATACTTACTGAGGGCACCTCTAAATATAAATCAGCATTTTGGCTGTTGTCCATGAAGCTGCATATTGGCAATGTTTAAAGCACATTTTATATAAGCCTTTAATTAATGTTATTAAATGGCAGTAGGAAGAGCACTTTTTTATATAAAGAATAGTAATCAACGTTCCCTCCCTGTTAGTTTAACGAAATGAAGAGAGCTCAGATGTCTCCTTGGGTTCAGATTCTTAGGAATGCATGTGATGCAAACTCGTGACCCATGTTAAGGAATTGAGTTGTGGATGCAGCTGCAGATAGAGGTTCACACTGACCCACATTAGGTGCAGGATCATCACACCGTCACTCCATGCGAGAGGATAACAGGAGAAGCGTTATTATTGGTTATGGAGTTGTATAAACACACAGCTTTTCACTTCACTTAATGTTAATTGATGGACTGGAGTGGTGTGGATTGCTTGTGCATTATTGTGATGTTTTTATCAGCTGTTTGGACTCTCATTCTGACGGCACCCATTCACTACAGAGCATCCATTGGTGAGCAAGTGATGAAATGCTACATTTATCCAAATCTGTTCCCTTAAAGAAACAAACTCGTCTAAATCTTAAAGGTTTAACCTACTACAAATGCATTTACATGTTATGTGCTTAATAAAAATACCCTGCAGTTGTACTTTTAGTATACTAAACTGGTCTGCTAAATTGGAACAACTAATTTTGTACTTACTGCACTTCAGTTGTGTTGAAGTCCAACCAACGATATACTTCAGGTTCTGACTGTGCTAAAGTGAAACTATTGCAAGTATTCTTTAGGTACACTTTAAATATTTTGGATTTAAAGACTGATATTATTTAAAGATCATACAATTCTCATCAATAGTGACATTAAAACATATTTTAGGCTTAATATTAAGAAATGTGCATTGTGCACAATTACAATTTTTATATCCGTAAGTCTTAAGCGATATGTCAGTAATTATGTTAATAGACTTGAACTATACTTCGTATAAAACAAATGCATTTTAAATATATTACTTTTTTACTGGGAGGGTGAGTAAATTAATTTTTTTTGGGTGAACTGTTCCTTTAACTGTGGTCCAGTCCCTACTGGCTAACACACTTCAAAGTACAGGTTTATTAACATATTCATGCATATTCATACATTATCAAATGATTATGATGATACTCTTTGGTAGTTTTATTTTAGGTGCTGTCATTTACTTTGATTGCAGATTGCAGACCCAGATGTGGTTATTGTAGTGGCGACATTTAAGCCGTGTAAATTCCTAATGGAGATGAGTGTGCAGGTGTTTTCAGTTTGAGATCCTGAAGGAAATTCATCTGTTTCCACTCAGCATGTGTGTAGTCTGCGTATGGATGCGTGGGACATCAGACATACAAATTCGCTTGCATGTCAAAAGCCTTTGAATCATGCTATAAAAAGCTCTGTTATATTTGTAGATTATTGAGTCATTTCCTAGTTATTTCCTCAGATGCGTCAACTTTTGAACCTTGGGTCATTGGAGATTATGATTATAATTATTATAAGATTGCTTGCAGTGGTTTCTTCGAGAAGTACATAAAATGTGTATTTTTAGATTTTTTTTTTCTGTATTATTACTCGTTAGAAAATGCTTTAAATCCCCAACCAAAATATTTATCTTTTTTGTTGTATTATTATAATTTATACATATATATATATATATATATATATATACTGTATACTATACTGTTATACTAATATTTTAGATTTGACTAATATTACAAATATTTAGACTGATAGATTGCATACGTTAAAGTTCAGTCTATGAATGTTGAGATTTTTTCCATGGATAAATGGTGTGTCCGGTTTATCTCAAGGATTTGATAGGAATGCATTCCTTCTGCGTGTGTGCTTTATGTACAAACGCCTGCACTGTCTCGGATAAATAATGAATTCATTGAATGCTTAACAGATTCATAACAGCAGAACTGTTTGTGCACCCTGAAGCTTTTAAACTGAAAGGCATATTTCGCCCCGAAATAAAAATATCATTATTTACTCACTCTCATTTTTTCTTTCCACTGTACAACACAGATATTTTGAAAAATAGTGTTATTTGTACAGTGTATTCCAACTTTCATTGTATCGACAAAAACACACTGAAATCATGACTGAATTTTCATTTCATGATGAACTATTAAACTCATTAAACTTGTATCACTTCATCAAGTGATTTGTTTTATCCTGAGCATCTAATATGGCTGACTGCAGTTTCATTTCAGCCGTTTTCATCTAATTTAATAATGTGCACCAAAAATAGAGTCATTAGTAGATGAATGGTCAAGTGTAGAGCGAGACGGGCTGAAGTTAGCCATCTGCCACTCCCCTCTCGCTGGCATGAAGAAGACCTCCACAGTTATAAATCAAGAGCACTTACTGGCAAGGGCTTCAAATCTCCCAGAAGACCTTGCTTTGAACTGTCTTCTTCCATACTTGGAGTCTTCAGATTGGCGAACACATTCCTTTACATGCAGACGAGCCCCAGTCCTCTCAAAGGAAATTCTCTGACTCATAATTGTAGTAGAAGATGGTTGTAGACAGCAGACATGGTTCATTTACTGCGGTGCCACTACAGTATGTTTCCTTAGAGAAATAATCTCCAGACCTGGTAGATTTGAAGCTGAAGAAACCCAGTGAGGAGTTCAAGAACATGTTGCTCATGGAATATGTCATAGTGGCATCAGTGTGATTTGGCAAACCACTTACTTGTCTGAGAACTGGCAAAGAATGGGCAGTTGAGTTTAAAATGATCATAATAGACATAATTACAGCTTTGGTGAGCCTCCAATTTAAACAAGTACTCAACAAGCTACTGTGAAAACATCGAATGTTGTGAATGTTATGATACATGACTACCGTGTGATCTGGAAGGTTTCTCATAAATTGTTGTGATAAGCCTCGTTTTTTGCTATTACGACATGATCGCAGGAAGTATTCCAGGTTCCAGGGTATTTTAAACATTCTTGCTAGCTAGGAAATTTGTTCCTGTCGTCTGCTTTGTGCCAGCCACTGTCAAATGCTGGAAAAGTACTGTTGGTTGTTTGGGCGAGTGGACCGGAGGCTGGCACAGCCCTCACTGGCGCTCAGATCCATCAGATATGCCAGTGACTAAAGTTTCCATCCCATCTGCGCATACTTAACGTCCTTGGGTTCAAAAACTTTGATCTACTTTAGATCTTTTGTTTCCAGTCGAAGAACTCATAGACTCATAGAATGACATAAAGTTTAGTTATCCAGAATGTAAACAAAAAACTGTTTTAAGCACTTAAAGGGATAGTTCACCCAAAAATTTAAATTCTGTCAATAACTACTCACCCTCATGTTGTTCCAAACCCGTGAGATCTTCGTTCATTTTCTGAGCACAAATTAAGATATTTGACAGACCAACGCAACTGACACGTTCAAGACCCAGAAATGTAGTAAGAACATCATTAAAATAGTTTTTGACATCAGTGGTTCAACTGTAATTTTATGAAGCTACGAGAATATTTTTTTGTGCACAAAGAAAACAAAAATATTGACTTTATTCAACAATTTCTTCTCTTCCTGCAGTGTTAATTTTGACAGCAAGTTTTGATTTAGTCTTTTAGATTTAGATTTAGTTTTAGTCATATTTTAGTCACCTGAATTGTTTTAGTTTTAGTCGACTTAATATCATAAGATTTTAGTCGACAAAATTACAGTAGATTTAGTCGGCTAAAATCTAATGGGTTTAGTTACAGTGTAATGCATTTATTAAACATTTCTGTAAAATTACCAAACTCATTATATAGGTTTGATATTAAGGTTTTATCATAATAGACATAGATTTAACTGCTGTTACACGCGACATGCCTTTATATTAAAATGAAATGAAACCACTTCTCATGAAGAAACATAAACATGATCTTCTTTTCAATTAAATACCAATGCTTACATAGGCTAATTATGCATTCTTTATAACACCTTGTTTACCACATTCTTCATTCTTTCAAGCAGACATATTTATTTATATAAATAAATTTAGATTAATCTTTATTAGAGCTACTAAAGTGATTCAGTCAAGAGTAGTGAGTGATTTTCTGTCTCTTTTTTTGCTTGATTAACATCTGTGCCACAGACAATAGCAACTAAATTAGGCTGCTGTCCCTTTAAAACTGAATGCACAGATGTAATGTACTGATACACGTCCGATATTCTCCCAACTGTTTATGTTCACATAAGACATAACCGAGTGTGTTTACTTGAATATGTCAATAGATGTTCGTCATACTTTTTGTCATTCAAACCAAGTTTGTTTCGTTATCGTCCCGTTTTCGTTTGTGAAAAAAATGTAATTGACAAAAATTATGACGAAAATTATTCATCAGCTAAATTAACACTGTTCATTAGAGTATTTTAAAGGGGTCATCGGATGCAAAGTTCACTTTTACATGTTGTTTGAACATTAATGTGTGTTGGCAGTGTATGTACACACAGTGTTGGGGAAAGTTACTTTTAAAAGTAATGCATTACAATATTGAGTTACTCCCTAAAAAAGTAACTAATTACGCTACTTAGTTACTTTTTATAGAAAGTAATGCATTACTTTACTCTTGCGTTACTTTTTAAATTTGGGTAGGGCTTGCTTGTTTGTTTTCAATAGAAAAAGTTATATTTTTGGCAAATGTAAAAGCCTTTTCACACCAAAAGCCTCAGGTTTTGAGAAAAGTAAATTCACGTCTGTACAGTAGACCACAGAAGAAAAAATATCAACTCTTCAGCAATAAAAAAAGGAAAACAAATGTTAGATTATCTTGAGTAAGTTTTGCTTGTATGGTTGAATTTTATCATTGAAGGTCGGCAGCAAAGACATACATATTTGTATTATTTAACATATTTAATTATTGCAGGTTTGCATCATATTCTGAGTTGAATTTTGTTTTTATTCATTTTGAAGTATACTGAATCAGTTTTTTGTGAGTGAGATGAATTAATGCATGTTTATATTTATTCTAGAACTAACATCTCATTCCCGATTTCTCTCAACATGGGGAAAGCAGAGCTTTTAATCAATAAATGGGGGGAAAAGTAACTGGCGTTACTTATTTGAAAAAAGACAACCCCTTTAAAGATGTTGAATGTTAGCTGGGTTGCTGTCTATGCAGCATCAGAAAGCTCTCGGATTTCATCAAAAATATCTAAATTTGTGTTCTGAAGATGAACGAAGGTCTTACGGGTTTGGAACGACATGAGGGTGAGTAATTAATGACAGAATTTTCATTTTTGTGTGAACTATCCCTTTAAAAATAGAAATAAGGTCATAATGGTTTGGAATGACATAACACCCTCAGTAAACGATGACAGTGGTGCACAAGAGCTGAACATTTGGTATGAAAGTGCATCTGAATTCAGAGCTTGTCTTTGAAAAGCTGTAAGACGGTTTCAGTTTCCTTTGGAACAGTTTCTTGTACATTTGAAACAAACACTTGAACATCTTGATCTTGTACACTTATCTGACTTAAAAAAAAAAAGATGCACAGGAAGTCACACTTCTGAGACCGGAAGAATCATTGTGCTTTAGTGCAGAGATCTGATGATGCTTTTGCACATCTTTGTAAGAACTATAAATGCAAGGTACATTTGAGCCCATTTTTCTGTGCTGCTTTCTGCTAGTGGAAATTCTGTGCATTTCACAGTTTTTCCTCAATTGATTAGACACGTTTTAATTAAATAGAACACGTATCTCAAAACTATAACCACAAAATCAGAACTGTCAAGTACAAACCTCAAATGTTTATGTTTAAAATTTGGTTATCTTTGATGTAAGTCAGATTTTGCCTTCAAAGACATCATACAGTAAAGCCATCATAGATGCACTGAACACTCATTACACACAGATTTAATAAAAACAATATGGCCTCTTACTACAGTGAATGAGATTTTACAGAGCAGCCTTTAAACATTTTAAACCTTGCAACGTAATACTACAGTTATCTACATAAATTATAGTCGAAGACTACAGAATTTCAAACAGTTCTCTAAAATGCAGTTTGTTTTGTGTTTACAGTACTGGGTAAATAACCATCATTTGAGGAAAAGTATCTTTAGAACTGGGAAGACTTGCATTAACATTGCAACTGCAAACTAAAAACACTGAGATAAAAATAAGATAAAAAAGTTTGTATGACAAACGTGTGACTGAATTTATTTTGAATCAGCATCTTATCTCTGGATCGAAGAAAGAGCTTACTGTATCCTTCTGATTTCTATCATGCACCTTCCAGTTTACCACAAAAAAGGTCAATTGCAGTAGCACAGATCACATCTGACACAAATGTTTAGGTGTTACATACCAGGATAGAGCCAGGCGGTTAGAGGGTAAGAGGTGAAAAGTAAGAGGGATTTGTGATGTCAGCCGAAAAGGAAAGGCACTTCAGAAGCGTTTGTTCTCGTTAAAGCAGCATTCCTCAAAATGAGCCTCGTTGTAGTGAAACATTATAGGGGAAACCTCTGATCTCCCATAAAATGTTCAACATAACAAGCCAGATATTTAGAAGCAGCTAAAGAACGTGACCCCAGGGGCAAGACCCACTGACCTCTCTCTCAAAGGCCGTAAACCTCACAGCACAAAAATGATGAGAGAACAGATACTTTACAGGTGCCATTTCATCTGTGTGTTTATGAGCTGGCTGGGACATTGTCAAATGCTGTTTTGTATGCTTTGTTGTCACTAGGCCTTGCATGTGGATCTTGTTTTATGCAAATGCAAGCATTTGGTTTTCTTTTATATTTTGAACATTTGCTATTTCTGAAGTAAATGTCATCAGGGTAACATTATCAAGCTAGCTGACAGTGTGTGGGGATTTTTCTAGGTTACATTTTTGCAGATTACATTGTTATGCCAGTAGTTGGTGACAAGTCAATATATGTACGTCAGTGAATCATTCATTTAACCAGTTTGTTCAAAATCTGTGTGTTTCAGGAATGAAACATGTGGTTGCTGTACCAAATTTGCATATTTCCCTACTATATTGTAAATGAAAAACTAGTATCTTAAAACTAGTATATTTTAAAGAGTACTTCAGTACTATTTGTCCAAATTCAAAGAGTTCATAAAACAGTAGGCGAAAAGTACCTGAATGATCCACTATTACAGTTGAGATTTTAAAATGAGCATTCAGTGGGCACTCCTCGATCCCATGAGGGCACGACAGAGAATTTGTAAATGGCATTGTCATGCCACATGATACAGCCTCTGTTTTTCTGAATGAGTCAATGAATCATTCATTCAACAAATTTGTTAAAAATCATTGATTCATTCAGTAATGAAACAAGAAACTGTCTTTAAGAATGAATCACTGAATCATTCACTCAACCAATTTGTTTAAAATCGCTGGTTCATTCAGTAATGTAACAAGGGATCGTCTTTAAGAATGAGTCACTGAATCATTCACTCAATCAATTTGTTCAAAAGGACATTTCATTCAGTAATGAAAGAAGAGACTGTCTTTATGAAAGAATCACTGAATCATTCACTCAACCAATTTGTTTAAAATCGGTAATTCATTCAATATTGAAAAAAGAGACTGTCCTTATGAAAGAATCACTGAATCATTCCCTCAACGAATTTGTTCAA
This sequence comes from Labeo calbasu, assembly GCA_019740295.1. Lineage (NCBI taxonomy): Eukaryota > Metazoa > Chordata > Actinopteri > Cypriniformes > Cyprinidae > Labeo > Labeo calbasu. Next base: position 4,261 of record JAHKKF010497658.1, on the reverse strand, counting down.
AATCGCTGGTTCATTCAGTAATGTAACAAGGGCCGTCTTTAAGAATGAATCACTGAATCATTCACTCAATCAGTTTGTTCAAAATGAGGATTCATTCGGTAATGAAAGAAGAGACTGTCTTTATGAAGAATCACCACTTTGTTCAAAATCACTTATTTATTCAGTAATGAAACAAGGCACCTTCTACTGAACTACTGAATCATTCACTCAACCAATTTGTTCAAAATCGCTGATACATTCAGTAATGAAACTAGACTATCTTTAAGAAAGAATCACTGAATCATTTACTCAAACAATATGTTCAAAATTGCTGATTCATGTAGTGATGTAACAAGGGACCGTCTTTAGGAAAGAATCATTGAATCATTTACTCAACCAATTTATCCAAAATCGCTGATTCATTCAGTAATGAAACAAGAAATTGTCTTTAAGAATGAATCACTGAATAATTTACTCAACCAATTCGTTCAAAATCGCTGGTTCATTCAGTAATAAAACAAGAGACTGTCTTTATAAAAGAATCACTGAATCACTCACTCAACCAATTTGTTCAAAATCACTGATTCATTCAGTAATGAAACAAGAGACTGTCTTTATAAAAGAATCACTGAATCATTCACTCAACCAATCTGTTCAAAAATCACTGATTTATTCAGTAATGTAACAAGGGACTGTCTTTAAGAAAGAATCATTGAATCATTTACTCAACCAATATGTTCAAAATTGCTGATTCATTTAGTGATGTAACAAGGGACCGTCTTTATAAAAGAATCACTGAATTATTCACTCAACCAATTTGTTCAAAATCACTGATTCATTCAGTAATGAAACAAGAGACTGCTTTTATGAAAGAGTCAATCACTTAAACAATCAGTTAAAAAAACGCTAATTCATTCTAGAATGAAACATTGAGCTGTATTGAGCTGCATTTTTGCAGAGGCTGTGTTTGTAACAGTTTTGGTTGACAGAACAAAAACATAACTGGTGATATTGCAGCTAAAATGTAAATAACTCAACATTAACTTCCTGTTTATTGAACTGTCATATAAAAGACTGAATTCAGCTACTTATTCCTCAGTTACTTATTATCACATGTACTCTTTAAATAACATGGCAGTGTTTTTGAATAATACGTATATACTGTTTTATTTTTGTTTATTTTAAATATAAAAATACTTTGCTAAAATAAAACTTATAGAGCTGTATGGAGTTGGAGAACAGTACAAGAGAAAGCTAAACAAAGTTTGTTTTCATGAGCCTTTTTATCTGTCATGTGAATAAACTTGGGGCAAGGAAAGAGCAAGAAAGCCCCTAATATGATTGCATTATCTACACTTTAGCACAACAACAAATAACATCTCTGCCACACAGAAAAACAAAACATACAAGATACTCTGAGGAACACTAAAGAGAAACTTTTTGCTACCTGTAGAATGATATCTATAGCGAGATTTGCATATACAGTACATATCATATGTACTGATATGTATTTTTAAAGCAAGACAGTCCATAAAATACTGCAACTTTTTTCCCATGTCACCATAATGTTTAGCTTGAACTTTGCCCTCTACAGAGAGCTAATCCCCAAACTCACATGAATCAAGTACCATCCGGGATAACTAAGCAAGCTTTGACTTAAACTTTGACAGTCCAGCAGAGAGACATCAGTCAGTCCATGTACATGATGGAGGAGTGTTTTAATTACAGCCGCATGTAAAACGGCAGTCCTAGGGAATGTTGGCATTCAGCGCCGCTCCAGGAAGTGAGCTGGATAATGTCTGCTGCGGAGAATCGAACTCCCCTCCAGCGGGACAGCCAGAACAGCCTAACTGTTTCCAGAGCCTCACTTGCACATGACATTCTGTGATTAGCCACGGGGGATGTTCGTTTTATTCTCATGCTGCAGAAAGACAGCCTAACCTTTTCCTTTTGGAAAGGAGGGCAGCGCTATTTATTTTACCTAATTTGCAGTTATTGCTAAAACATCTATTTTATAGCCAATTCTGCTTTCTGATTGGAGGGCACCATTGAATCTGAATGTCAATGTCTGGGAGATGGGAAAAAATATACACAGTCAGAAATGTGGAATAATCAATATTTTTTTAACGTTTTGGAAAGAAGTCTCTTCTGTTTACCAAGGCTGCATTTATTTGATTTATTTATTTGAAAAATACAGTAAAAAATACTGTAATATTGAAAAATCCAGTGATATTGTGAAATGTTATTTCAATTTAACATAACTTTTTTCTATTTGAAGGTATTTTAAAATGTAATTTATTCCTGTGATCAAAAAGCTGAATTTTCAACATCATTACACCAGTCTTCAGTATCACATGATCCTTCAGAAATCAAAATTAAAATATAGATAATGGTGCTCAGTTATGAATACTACAGTTTTTTCTGTTTAATCATGCAAATATATTTTTTAAATTCATATTAACATGTTTAAATATATGTAAAAATATATCAGAAAATATACCTTTGTCATCATGACATTAAAAGTTCACGCTCAGTTGTTTCCTTACTGTATTGGAAAGCGATACTCTGGCTATTATTTTTTGAGTTGAGATACAGGAAGTGACCTGTTTTGCCCTGTGCTGTGTATTTTTAGTCTCAAAACATTTGTGTGAGACAGTTGAGCAAGCTTGGGTTGCTGGCCCATCTGTGCACCATGTAGTTACACTTACAAAACCGTGTGGGAACGGCCGTTTTTGGGGAGTGTCTGGGCGTGTTAGCGTGTGAGTGTTTGTAGAAGGTGGGCGTTTGACAGAACACGATCGGGGTCTCTCCCCTGTTAGTGCGGAGGAAGCTGGAATGAAAGCTTCTGGAATCAGCAGGGAGCATTATGTCATTCTGTGGGCGGACTGTTTCATGGCCAATAAAGCGCTGGTCCTCCAGAGGACACATCTGAAGGCAGCATATTCAGGAACAGGATATTGGGGTTGTGTAGTGAATCCACTAAAGAGTGCTGCCACTTTTGGAAGCAGCACTTTAGTGCAAAAAATGTTTTATTTACTAATCACCCGCAATACTTAACATGTGCTGAAATAAAATGACTTTAAAGTCATTTTTTTAGAGCAAACACATCTCCTTTCTTTGTGCAAATTGCATCAAAGGTCAGTTAGGTGCAGGGCCTCAACTCAATTTTAATAACCAATTAATCTTTTATTTTCAATAAATAATTAAGTAAAAAAGCCAAATTTAATCTTCTGTTTATCCAAATTTCATATTGTTACACATTCCATCCAATGTTGTCCAGTGTGTAAATTACTGTATATATGTTTAATACATAAAGACATAAATATATTACTGTTGCAAATAACTATGTTGTCCTATGAATAATAATGCAATTAATAACGTAATTTACAATAAATAAAAAAATAATAATGATGATGGCATTACAAATTGTAGCTTTAGAAAGAAATATTTTATATGATTCAACATAAAAGTTTTTATTTTTCTTATTGTTATTATTATTATTAATTAAATGATACTCTAAATAAGAAACTAAATCTGCCAGCAGGTGGCGGTAAATGTCTTTATGAGTCATTCATTCATTCATTAGATTTGTTCAAATGGCTGATTCATTCTGGAATGAAGTAAATGGTTCACTTTATGAATGGGCCTTTGAATCATTGATTCACACGATTCGTTCAAAACACGGATTCATGGTCGGAGACGCACAACAATTCTGCTGTGGCTTCAAATGTAACATGTTCTCTGCAAAACCGAGCAAAAACACATAATATAGTGTTTAAAATGACAATATCAACTTCTTATTTACTAAACTGTTGTATAAAATCACATTTAAGCTCATGATAGATCACGACAAAATCAGAACTTGTGTCATATTGCTCTTGCTGCCTGTGTGGTATCGTGTGATAAGTGATATATATAAATATAAGACAAAACACTTTATTTTGCACCAATATCTTTTAGGGCATAACTGCTTTTATGGAGTTGTTGCCCTGCATCATATTTGTCAGCAGTCAACTGTATGAAATATAAGATGACGTACAGGTTTGGGGGCAGGGCCAGTGTGTTAACTGCTGCTAAAATAGTTTAATCACGTTATGTTTCATAACTAATTCATTTAGTTAACGCATTAAACTGACAGCCCTAATATTAAAGGGGTCATCGGATGCCCATTTTCCACAAGTTGGTATGATTCTTTATGGTCTTAATGAAAAGTCTATAATATACTTTGGTTAAAAATTCTCAATGGTTGTGTAAAACAACACCCTTTTTACCTTGTCAAAAT
>JAHKKF010497657.1:0-10162 GCA_019740295.1 Labeo calbasu | reverse complement strand
TTCTTATAGCATTATAGTTTTGTCTTGTTTGTAGTGTGATCAACATTTGTGTAAGCAGTAGATGTGTTAGGGAAGTAACACATAACATTTTAATTATAATGCTAAAATGAACGAAATGACTCAAAAAGATTCGTTCATTTTGCTGAACAAGACTCAAAGGTCAGAGTCGGTAAAACGATTCGAACTTCCCATCACTACTACGAATCACGTGCAAGTTCATCGTCGGTGTACTGAGTATGGCGAAAAACTCCATCTTATTTTCTCCTACAACTTGAGAGGAGGACATCGTTGTACCTTTTTGTTGTAAACATCATTTACAAATTTACTTGCTTGTTCTTAGTCTTTGCGTGTTCGCTTTGTAAACACTGGGTCTGTAACGTTAGTTCCACCTACGTTCTGCGTGACCTTTCGACGTGATTCAATAGTACGTAGCGTCGTGAACGCGCATCCCAGAGCCTGTGCAACACAAGTTTTTGTGCTTAAAAAGTTTCAAAAATGTTATTTTCTGAAAGAAGTGACCGATCGTTTCGCTAGATAAGACCCTTCTTCCTCGGCTGGGATCATTTAGAGCCCTTAGAAGCTGCATTTAAACTACATTTTGGAAGTTCAAAATCGGGGAACCAGTAAAGTCCATTATATGGTGAAAAATCTTGAAATGCTTTCCTCAAAAACCAAAAGTTCTTCACGACTGAAGACAGAAAGACATGAACATCTTGGATGACAAGCGGGTGAGTAAATTATTTGTGAATTGTTGTTCTGGAAGTGGACTTCTCCTTTAATAAAAATACGAAAACCCATAAAAGATGTACTGTTTAAAAAAATAAAATGATTAATTATAGTCAACAGAATGTGTTAAAGGGACCGTTAAAATAAAGTTAAACCATTATGTTTTTTGAGGAAAACAATTCAGGAATTATCTCCATATAATTGACTTCAGTGGTCCAAAATGCAGTTTCAATGCAGCTTCAAAGGGCTCTAAATGATCCCAGACAAAGATTAAGGATCTTATCTAGCGAAACGATCAGTCATTTTCTGAAAAAAGAAAAAATAAATAAATAAATAAATAAATATATATATATATATATATATATATACTTTTTAACCTCAAATGCTTGTCTTTTCTAGCTCTGCCATGTGTATGCGTACTCTGTGTAATCCTGGCCAATATACTGTAGTTAGGGTATGTCGAAAAACTCCCATCTCATTTTCTCCTCCAACTTTAAAATCATCCTTCATCACTGCAGAAGTACCTACCCAGTGTTTACAAAGTAATCATGCAAAGAAGGTCAAATGCCCTTTACAAAAAAAGATAAAACAGCGATGTGGGATGATTTTGAATTTGAAGGAGAAAATGAGATGGGAGTTTTTCAACCTACCCTAACTGTATTGACCCAGATTACACTGACTATGCATGCGCATGGCAGAGCTAGACAAGACGAGCATTTGAGGTTAAAAAAGTTTTTTTTTTTGTTTTTCTTTTTAAATGACCAATCATTTCACTAGATAAGACCCTTCTTCCTTGGCTGAGATCGTTTAGAGCCCTTTGAAGCTGCATTCAAACTGCAACTGAAGTCCACTATTTGGAGATAATTCCTGAAATGTTTTCCACAGAAAACATAATTTATTTACGACTAAAGAAAGAAAGGCATGAACATCTTGGATGACAACCGTTAAGTACATTATCTGTAAATTTTTGTTCTGGAAGTAAACTACTCCTTTAAGCCTATGGTTGTATCCATTGCTATACCTGTCTTTCAGTATCTGTGGTTATCGTATTAGTATTTTATATTTTCCCAGTTCTTGTAGTAAAAAAAGTGCAACAGGTAGCGCCAGTAGCTCACAGAGTGAAACCATTTCGCATCATCGAAATAATGGTGTGCCCCATAGTCCAAAATATGTATAAAATGATGTAGACTTCTTTAAATAGTGTAAATCTTTCATAGGTTTTCTACTACAAATTTCAGTAAGAGACTGTTACATTAAGCTATACAATAACAACCCGGTCTCTAATGAGGCAGTACAAAATTTACAATACAAAAATAAAACAAAACCAATATTACTGAACAATTTTTTAAATGACTCATTTTATACAGTAACACTAGGCGGGTTTTCATTACAGATTTGCTCAATACTTTGATAATATTTTATAAATGTAGATTAAAAAAAAGTATGGTGAAATGACGGCGTTTCCATTAATCGATGTTATGCGACTAAAACGTTATTTTATGTCATGGCGATATTTAATTGAAAGAGGTGTATGCGTGTACCTTTACAGAAGCAGCACAGAGAGTGTGTGACCTGTCAATGCGAAAAACATCGAACTGCTTTGTGAAATATTCCTTTTTCAAATTGCTTGAAAATCCACCTCATGCAAGCTTAAAAACTTTTTAGTGATATATGGGAGTTTTTGCTAAATTGACATTTCCATTAGGCATATTCAGTTTGCACAATTTGACGGCCAGTGGAAACGCAACTGTGTTTATCCACACTAGCAAAAAACGTTTTTGCCTTTCTTGGGTTTATTGAGTTCGTGAGGTCCTAAAGCATGGACTAACATGGTGACTGTGCTGAGACCTTGATGTGAGTTGGTTTTAATTAATATGCGCTTGTTATTTGCTGCTTTATTGTTGTCCGTGTCTGGTAAATGCGGTCCTACAGGCCTTTAACCTGGATACTTCTTGATCATCAATTGAAATAGCAGATGAATTTACATTCTTTGCAGAAGTGAATATCACTGCTCTATACATAACAAAAGATTGTATAACTACATCCTTCGTGTAGGGGCAGGTTTTAGAAAAGCGTTGAGTATAAGTTTACTGTAAGGAATATAATTTCTGTCAGTTAGCCTTCACCCTAGCCCACCTAAAGCCCTCATTATCCAACATTCATATCATAACAGTCATAACACATCATAATCATGGGAGTGTTAGCAGTGGAGTAATGTGGAGGAGTGTGAATGGTGTGAAGTTGATTAGTCTGTGAATGTTTAGCAAAACGCCATGAGTTGATGCTAATTGAAGCTGCCCACTCGTAGCGTTGTTGAATTACTGCAAGAAAACAAACCAATGTAGTGGCTACATTCACACAGGAGCAGAATACACGCTTAATAAAGCCCTGTTCATACACCGTTCATGACTGCCGCATTTTGTACCCCTAGTGAATTCATTAAAGTATGCAATTCAATTATGACGATGTGATCTTTAAACAGATCCACTAGATCAACGAGTGCTAAACGTCTAGCATAACAGTTGGAATGGCATTTAAAGGACTGGAACTGAAAGATGTGATATAAAATCTTGAAATTTATTACAGCTCTGTTCCATTCCTATCTCATTTTGTACATACAGGACAATCTGAGAGTCACATCTGTTGGAAAATGCAATGATCAATCTCATACAATGAGTGTGTGGCCTATGCAGAGCTGCAGTGTCATTCTCTATTACAGCTGAAAGGATATGTGTGTCTGTTATGATAAGAGAGGGAGACTGAGAAACGGGGAAGCGAGTACAATGATTATGAAGACATTTCATCAGTGATGCGGAACGTTTGGTTCCAGTATATTCTCTGTTTGCCTCGCTCTCTCTTTCATGGATGAAAGACAGGACAAAATAGTGGACGTCTAAGTAATCGAGGTGTGAATTTTGGCAGCTAACAGTGGGGAGTTTGCAGCGAATGTTTAAAGTGCTGATTTCTCCCTGACCCCCGCAGGCCTTTAGAAGCAACTGACCCTTTGATAAACTCCGCCTCTCTTGTATACGATCGCTTGCTCAGACCAAAGAGGTCCATAAAGTTACTGGTAAATTTGCTATTCATTTTGATAGCAGCTGCTCAGCTGGCACACAATGTCTTTGTCCATGGATGTTCAGTTTTGGACAGTGTTTTTTGAGCCAATAATCTGCAAGGCTTCCGATGTCAGCAGTACTTAAACAATGCTGCTTGATATTCCACACTGGTATTTGTTATTATATTAATTACAGAGCCTTGCAAAAGTATTCATACCCCCTTTTTTCATGTTTTGCTATGTTGCAGCCTTATGTTATACTGCTTTAAATTACTTTTTCCCCACATCAATCTATACTCCATACACCATAATGACAAAGCACAATACAGATTTGTAACAAATTTGCTAGTTTTAAAAGAATAAAACACAGAAATAAGTACACTGCATAGGTAGTTTTACCCTCAGTACTTGGTTGACGCACCTTTACAGCCTCAAGTCTTTTTGGGTATGATGACAAGTTTTGCACATTTGCCAATTATCTGCCATTCTTCATCTCACCTCTTCACCTCTCAGGCTCTGTCAGCTTAGATGGGGGCTGGCAGACATTTTCAGGTTTCTCCAGAAATGTTTGACTGTGTTCTCTCAAGGACATTCACAGAGTTGTCTATAAGCCACTGGGTGCTTAGGGTCATTGTCCTGTTGGAAGGTGAACCTTCTGCCTAGTCTGAGGTTCTGAATGCTCTAGAATGGGTTTTAATTAAGGCCATCTCAATTTTTTGTTGCATTGAGCTTTCCTACTCCTCTGACGTGTCCCTCAGTCCCTGCTGCTGAAAAAAAGCCCCACAGCATGAGGCTGCTACCAGCACACTTTACAGTTAGGATGGTATTCTGCAGGTGATGAGCAGTGCCTCCATTCATGATGCTTGGAATTGAGGTTCATCAGACCAGAGAATTTTGTTTCTCACAATCTGAGAGTTCTTTAGGTGCTTTGTTGTAATTCCAAGTGGGCTTTCATGTGCCTTCACTGAGGAGGATTGATTTTGGCCACACCAAAGACCGGATTGGTAGAGTGTTGCAGTGATGTTTGTCCTTCTGTAAGTTTTTTCCATCTGCATATATGATCATGAAGCTCAACTAGAGTAACCATCAGCATCTTGGTCACCAGTATAACCAAGACCCTTCTCCATCAGTTGCTTTGTTTGGCCAGGAGGCCAGCTTTAGGAAGAGTCCTAGTTGTTCCGAACGTCTTCCATCATGGATAATGGAGACTACATGCTTCTGTGAACCTTTAATGCAACAAAATTCTTTTCTGAACTCTTCCCCAGATCTGTGCCTTGATGTAATCCTGTCTCTGAGCTCTACAGGCAGTTCTTTTGACCTCAGGGCTTGGTTTTTGCTCTGATACGCATTTTCAGCTGTTAGACCTTTTATTGAGACGTGTGCCTTTCCAAATCATACTCATTCAACTGAATTTGCCATGTTAACTCCACTCGAAGTGTAGTAACATCTACAAGCAATATGAATTCTCCTGATGTCAATTTCAAGTGTCCCAGAAAAGGGTATGAATACTTATGCAGTGGAATCATTTCTGTTTTTATCTCTAATAAGTTTTGTGCTTTGTCATTATGGTGTATGGAGTGTAAATTGTGGAGGAAAAAAAAGTAATTTAAAGCATTTTAACTTAGGCTGCAACATAACTAAACGTCTAAAAAAAAATGAAGGGGTATGAATACTTTCGCCAGGCACTGTATTATCCCAACTGTAAAGACTGGAATGCCATTCTTTCTTGAACGCCTGTACGACAGTTGGTGAAGGCTAGAGATTACGGTTTATAAAGTTTTAAAGTTATGTTTTTTGAGTTAAACATTTCAGGATTTTTCTCCATATAATGGACTGGTATGGTGCCCCGATTTTGGACTTGCAAAATGTAGTTTAAATGCGGCTTCAAACGATGCGGTTGTAAACGATCCCAGCCGAGAAAGAAGGGTCTTATCTAGCGAAACGATCGGTTATTTTCATTTAAAAAAATACAATTTAAATACTTTTTAATCTCAAATGCTCGTCTTGTCTTGCTCTGCCTGAACTCTGTATCTCAAGACAGTTAGGGTATGTCGAAAAACTCCATTTTTATTTTCTCCCTTAACTTCAAAAATCATTTCAAAATCATCCTACATCACTGTGGAAGTACCGACCCAGTCTTTGCAAAGTAAACATGCAAAGAAGATCAAACACCCTCAACAAAAAAGGTAAAACAGCGATATAAGATGATTTTGAAGTTGAGGGAGAACATGAGATGGGAGTTTTTCAACATACCCTAACTGTCATGAACCGAAAAAAACAGTTCAGGCAGAGTGAGACAAGACGAGCGTTTGACATTAAAAAGTAAATGAACTGTATTATTTTTATGAAAATAACCGATTGTTTCGCTAGATGAGACCGTTCTTCCTCGTCTTGGATCGTTTACAACCGCATTTGGGATCGTTTGAAGCTGCATTTAAACTGCATTTTGGAAGTTCAAACTCGGGGCACCATATCAGTCCATTATATGGAGTAAAATCCTGAAATGTTTAACTCAAAAAACATAATTTCTTAATGGCTGAAGAAAGAAAGACATGAACATCTTGGGGTGAGTCTCTGTCAATTTTTGTTCTGGAAGTGAACTTCCAGGAAGGAAATACTGATTACAGAGTAAACATGATTAAATACTGCAGATTGCTTCAGAATTTAAGTAAACGCAAACATGAGCACAAAACTCTTCCTAATATTTTTGCCACTACGGTACTATGAATGTTTCAGTTACTTTTACTTGAATCAATACATAAATGAATAAACATTATGGTATTAGCATTTTACACACTTGCACACTCACACATTTAGCAGTTACTGCTTACTCACCACCCAGAGACAGGAAATGAGCCGTCACTCTTCCTGCACATTTCTCATCAAAACACTCATCACTCATTCTGGACAGCATTCTTACGAAACATAAACTTCACGTGTTCACTACATTAGTGAATCACTGAATCACTTCCGTCTAATTCCAGTTCTGCTGGCTGTTGGCCCACTGACTTCAGCTCTTTTTTTTGCAGTCTGACTGAATGAAGAAATTCGTGTAATACTTGTCCACTATTTCATGGTGGTCCCAGGGGTACACTGATGGTTCGGGGCTGGCATAGCCAGCAAAACTAGTTCAGTAACAGCTGAGGTGAGGACTAGCCTCAGTGGACTCACTCTCAAAAAGCTCTTTCAGCTGTTTCCCTCCATCCTGTGCTACTTCTGTCCTGTTTGCTACTCTCCGGCTGTCTCCGCTCCATTAGTTTTACTGCAGGGAGCCAAATTACGCTCAATTACTAAGACACCAGAGGCTGCGCTTAGGCTTGAATCAGCACACATACACACCGACCCAGCACTCTGGACTGCCCCAAGACCCTCAGATAGAATAGGGAGGGATGGCTGAAACTGGACGCTGCAATTTTGTAAACGCCGGAAATACCCTTGAGGAGCAGGATTACACTGAAGCGCTTCGGGATCAGAGCTGGAGCTAATCTCCGAGATCTCGGCGGTCGGATGCAGCGCCACCCCACCTGTGAAACGGATGTGTTTACATGGTGTGTTTGTTATTAGTGGCTCAGAGATGCAGTGGGCCGTGAGCAGAGCACACCACTGAAGATATCCTGTGCTCCTGATGACTGTTAATGCCTCATTACCGACACGCATTGAAACTTCATAACGTTACATCAAGAGAGTTTTCTCTCAGCGCTGCTGAATGCACAATAATAGTGCTGACTGCGAAGAACAGGGAAGCAAATACATCTATCTGCTGACTCTTGTGTTGCATCACCTGGGTCTATTTTCGATCAGTTATAGTATATGAGTGTACAATGAGTGTGGAACGGTCCCTGCGTCCATATGTGCATCCTTCTCCACACATGCAAAAGGCGACTTGGCTGTACTCATGATACAGTAGTTGAACAAAACCCAAATGACGTCCAGCATCTGCTGGCATTCTGAAGCAAGGAAGCAGTGATTCCTGTGCTTTCCCATGAGGCCACGGGAGCGCATTGATTAAAATTCATGGAAAGTGCTATCATGGAATATAGAAAGTTGTTCCTCATGAGTAGAAACACCTGAGTAAGGGCCTGTCCCAATACTTACATTTGCAGTCTTTGTACTACATATATATATATATATATATATGTACTAGTCTTTGGACTACTTGTCTACTTGCACTACATATTTACTAGGGCTGGGTAATAATCGATTCTTAAATCCCAAGAATCGAATAGTCTAGCCTGTTTTCAGTTAATGAATGGATCATTGTAGCGCGCCTTCTATCCAATAAATCGTAATAAGCTTTGTGCTTTGTTGCTTTTGATATGAAACAAAGTCTTAGATTTCAAATTCTATCCATTTTATTACAGTATTTAAACAATAAATGGCGATTTGGTGCTGTTTAATGAGTGACAGATCACTGTTATGCCTCAGTTCAAGAGAAATGTTTCCTCCGCTTTAATACCAGAATTGGCACAAAATAAACATGAATAAACGTCTGATGGTATGTAAAGAGCACAACTTACTGAAATCTGTAACCTGTCTTAAGTAATTGCTCAATCAGTGTACATAAGAGCTTGTAAACAGTGTCACATAACATCACGTTTACCTCCGAAAAACATATTTGGTGACCATAAACTGATCAGTCAGCTAGAAAAATGAACTCTACATATGAGCATTTTGATAAATATATGCACCATATAATGTATTCATTATTGTTTTGTTTAATTTGTTTAAATGTATCCATCATGTTTTTATGACAGCCACCATTTAAATGTTTATATTTAAAAAATGAATTGGAGTATAATTATGTAACTCTTACTTTATTGTTATAAGAACTTCATTGAGTGTAATTTGTGTTTGTATACAAATCAGTTAATTGTAACCTTCAATATTATAGTAATCTAGTACCAACTCACTGTATATTTTACAGCATTAATTCAGAGATTTTTTTTTTCCTTAAAAAAATTGCCATGTGCCGTACCTGATATATATCCAAAATAATCAATTTTGAATTGCAAGCTTGTGAATCAGAATCAAATAGAATTGTGCAATTTGTTTTCAAAGAATCCTTGGAACCTTTTTTTATTAATTTATTTTTGACTGGAAAAAAGCTGTTGGAGAAAGTTACTTTTAAAAGTAATGCATTACAATATGGCATTACTCCCTAAAAAAGTAACACATTATGCTACTTAGTCACTTTTTATGTAAAGTAATACATTACAATTGCATTACTTTTTAAATCAACACTGGCCTGCTTGTTTGTTTTTAATATAAAAATTCCAACTTTCTGCAAATATAAAAGCCTCAGGCTGAAGGAAATGTGAATTCACATCTGTACAGTAGAACACAGGAGAAGAAAGTTCAACACTTTTCAGCAATTAAAAAAAATGAAGCACAAATGTATTTAATATTTAATTATATAATTCTGAGTTCGCCTCTGCACTTACTCTTGATTTCCATCAACATGGGGACAGGAGAGCTGTCAATCAGTCAATGGTTAAACAAAGTAAGTGGCATTACTTATTTGAAAAAGTAACTCAGATATTTTCTTGTACATTAAAAAGTAATGCGTTACTTTGAGTTACTTAAGTAATCTGATTATGTGACTTGCGTTAGCCCCAACACTGTTCTTCAAAGAAAAAAAAAGTATTTTAAAAACTGTTAATTGAAAGGTTCACTGTGGACACAAGAATCGTTCTTCTATGGCAGACCTGGGACAGTCTGTGTACTGTAAGTGTGGGTTTTGGGATAGGCCCAGTATTATTTTCACAATTGTTGTTAGTGGGTCATGGGTCAAAGAACATCAAGGTCAAAGGACAATGCCAAGGTAGTGGATGTGCGGGAATCAAGTGTGGAAATGCTACTTCACAAGCTACATTTGCCAAGAAGTGATGAAACAGGCTATATGCCACTGCATGTGGTTTCTGTGCCTCCCTTTCATTTTCCCCTCCAAGCACAAAAGGGAATCTCCAGCAATGATCGTAATATTTATTTGTGATATAGGACAGAGAAGAGGTTTTTACTCACTCAAGCAATTGTTGTCATGGAAATGGCTGAGGAAGTGGTTGCACTGATCTCGCAAATTCCCACTAGCTGCACAAGAGCACCACGGCCCCACATTGGATGTAGAGTTATCTAGGTAGTTTGGAGTGATAATGCTACCTACAGGGAGAGAGAAAGACAGAAAGAAAGAGAGAGTGAGACAGAAATAACACAGAACAGAACATCAGTTGCAAAACAGAAAGCCAAATGCAAGTCTACTGGTATCCCATAAATGCAGCATCCATCTGTCATATCTAAGCCCTGTATTACGGGAAATATTTTCTTTTTCAGATAAAAGGCAGAGATTCAGACTTTATTTGGGTATAAAATATACATATGTATGTT
>JAHKKF010497650.1:0-18331 GCA_019740295.1 Labeo calbasu | reverse complement strand
AAAAAAAAAAACTTTAATATCAGTGGATGACCATTATAGTACTGACACATTGTGCATTCCTATAAATGATCATATGATGATGCTATATTTGATTACAATTCTCTAAATGACCTAAAACAAACTATTATAGCACCCAAGAACCACACCAACATGGTACTGCCACATGCCACCCCAGAATTCAAATTCAGCATCACTCTGCTTCCATTTTCCACATAATCACATTCCACAGTAAATGACAAACAAAATTCAGCCTATTCTGATAGGCTTGATGCATTAAAACCAAGATGCACCTGCCATTTAGCCATGCCATCAACAAGAAAACAGACACACAGAATACTGCCAGTGCAGGAAGTGCCAGTTCTGGGCCCTGCACTGAGCCAGCGCTGGCTTCAGCATTTGGCGAAAGGTCCAGTGCATGTGTCCTGTAGTCAGAGCCGCTCTGGCCCACAAATTCATGCTCACATGCACAAATGTGATATTATCAACATGGATATAATTAGTTCCAAGGATATTTAGACATATCCATGTCTGCTGTTAATGGCTGGATGGATTACATTATCTGCAGTCAGTGCATTTTTTTATTTAGATCAGGCACCTGTAATACCAATTCAGAGGATATAGATCCACTCGTTAAAAAAATTTGCATATATACAAACACTCACGCCTAAACTGCTAATTGCTGAGAGTCTTGCATCAACACACTTATTTCTTCCCTCTTTCTTTCTCCCTCTCTGGCAAATGATTTACTTCTGCCCATCCTTAACCGTTTAAACCCGACATTTAACAGTGAATGATTTAATACCAGGTATCAGACACGTCATCATCGTAAACACTGCTCTAATTAAGCTTAATTAAAGCAATCTAATGGATGCGTAATCACTCGGTGGATACGAGCCCGAAGAAAGGAGATGAAGCATTCAGCTCGCACCCACACGCACTAACAATCACTTGCTCTACGAGTGCACTCGCTCCCATCAATCACGGTGCTTCCCAAAGCCATGCCAATCCTTCATTAAGCAGAGGAAGAGCCTCATAATTAAGATAATGCAATAATCTAATAGAGTCGTTGCCTCAGTCTCTCTCAGTTTAGCGCACCTGGGAGGCACCACTCAATCTCCATAAAATGCAGACGATGGACAAATCAGTTTCTTCTAGCTGATGTAATGCTTTTTGAATATTCATAGTGTTTTCAGAATTTTAATCAAAGTCAGTGATGGACTGGAATACGAGCCGGGCTGAGCAGACACACGCGTGCGAGCAAATGCATAATTCATATTGCTTAGCTCACGGTAGTTTGGCCACAGCTGGCTAAAGGAAATGTGTGAGTGTGAAATGTGTGTGTCCTGGCTTAAGGGTTTTGGCTGGGCCTGCTGGACACATGGCAGGTCCAGATGTTCTGGTTTCATATGTGCATAGCTCATCAAAAACTCCATGCCTGTGCCACCCTTGGGCCCCTGCCAACCCAGACACCAAGCAGGACCCACTCTGCCATCTGCCATCGGCGTGTCCCAGTGCATTATGGGCTTGCTGTGTGTGTTTTGTGATGTCACAATAAGCTGATACACAGGACAACGAGCTGGTTACCTTCCAACGGGGTAAAGACCTTTTGGCCTACACTAGTACGCAACCACCCGACATCTTTCATACAGGTGTGTTTTGTTGTTGCTATTGCTCTCATTTTTATTTAAAAAAAACCTAGTAGATGAGCTACTGCTCCCCCTGTCCGGTGCTCAATCTGAAAAACCCTACAGGCTAAATCCAGGCAGCTTACACACTTGATTTGAGTCACTGAACTGTGTGGCTGTCAATATCGTATTTACCAATATGCACATATGCACACACACAAGCACACACCCTCGAGGCGCTAGGTGTCCAAACTGAAGGGACCAAACAGAAGCAGGTCTGGCACAGAGTGATGATGTGTCCCCAGTGACTGCCCGCCATTTTGTTTTGCTTCACTAAGCATGTCCCAAGTCTTCAGTCAGTCTCACTACCCAGCACTGGTCTATGGCAGCCTGTCAGAGATGCTAATACTCTCCCTCCATCTCTCAGACTCTCTCTCGCTCGCTCTTTTTAAGTTCACTTTTTAATTCAGTTCAGTTCACTCAAAGTAGATATAAAACTACATAAGATAAAGCAAATGATTTTGGTACACTTTGTTGTCCCTTGATGCTTTAGAGGGTAAAAGTATACCTACTGAATATATATTCAATTAATTACAGTAAAGCAATGCAGTTTGGGTCCTGGAGGGCACATCAGAAAAATCTAAAGGCTGCATGCAAATATGCACACTTCCCAACAACACAGATGAAAAACAGTATGTGAGGAAAAAAAGTATGTCTGAATAATATTTATACTACACACATTCAAAATGTATAGAACATACTTTCTCATGGTAAGGCCCTATGATTTCTGCAATGCGGAAAACACTGGTAATAAAAATGGAATTTACTATATAACATGGAATTTACCAAATTTTAGATGAATAAATCAAAAGAAGGTCAGTACACTTAAATCAAAATGCGATATGGACTACTGTCTGTGAATATTAAGTGCAAAAATACTATTTAAATATGAATCCTACATGTTCTGCATGTATCTGTGTGAATAAATGGCACAGACGTGCAGTTTCCTTTACTACATGCATACTAAAACGTGTGTGATGCTTGTGATGTTTTCAGCCTCTGCTGCCTCAATATACGAGTACATAAAATATCTAGTCACTTTATAGAGTCACTTTATGAGCACTGAGAACAACTATCAACATATTAAACTTAAAGGAAACTTAAAGGTCTTCACAGCAACCCATCAAAATAAAAGTCTGGTTTTATTTAAAGAAATATTTTACTGTATGTAATTATAGTCAAAATACATTTGAATCCACTTTGTAAATGGAAAATTTGGTTAAAAAAATAACACTGAATTTGAGGGGAAAAATATATTTTTTATAGGCCTTAAAAATGTATGTTTTGTTAAACTTTTACTAAATTGCTGTTAAATTGTGTGAGTATTATAATTTTAATTTATTAGACATGTCTTTTGATTAATAAAATTTAATTAACCATTAAAACAGAGTCCAGAAAAATTACAACTGATGAAACAGAATTTGGAAAAAAAAAAAAACAGAATTTGGTGAAAAAAAAGATAAATAAATAAAACGGATTTCATAGGGCCCTATAATGGTCACTAAGTACGTACTCATTCAAAAGAAGCACCTACTCAAGTATGTGATTTTAGAAGTCGGCAGGATTCATTGAAAATTACAGGCAGATGTCTTGGGGAGGTCCATCCCTAATTTCTACACAGGGATGTCAAGTAAATAATCTCACTGATTTATTGCATTTGTAAAGCTTCACCTTCATTCCTTTGTCCAAGTAAATATATATTAGTAAATATATAAAATATATAAAATATATAAAATATTTTCATTCATCTAAGGAAATGTAAGTTTATCAGCACCTACCTGCAAACCAACCTATGATCCCAAACTAGTTAGCCCCTACCGAGTAATATTAGCTAAATCTGCAACCCTGTTACACATACATACATACAGACCAATGTTGTTATTAACTAAAACTATTAAAAATCAATTTTGATCACTGAAAAAAATAATAAAATAGAAATATTATATTAAAAAAAAACCTTAAAGGGGTCATGGGATGCCCATTTTCCACAAGTTGATATGATTCTTTAGGGTCTTCATGAAAAGTCTCTAATATACCTTGGTTAAAAATTCTCAATGGTTGTGTAAAACAACACCCTTTTTCATTGTCAAAATGAGCTCTGCAAAAATCAACGCATTCTGAGGGGATTGTTCCTTTAAATGCAAATGAGCTCTGCTCGCCCCGCCCCTCTCTGGGTGAGCTGTGCTGTAAGAGGTTGTTTACTTTAGGCGCATTTAGCCGCGAAACTTGCTAACTAGCACGTTATTAGGAAAGGTGATTGCAGAGATTCATTAAAAAAAAAACTTTATATATTTATATATTATATTAAGAAATGTTATGAAAGTATATAAATAATACTAAAATAACACTGCAACAAACTAATTACTTTATTCATTTATCTCTCTCATTAAGTGGAAATAGGCATGTCTCACTAATGTCTCACTGTCTGTCTCAGTTCTTGTAATGCTGCTGTCAGCCTTTGGCTGCCTGCTGGATGCTGACAGTTAGACTGAGTGTCATCAAACACCGTCCCTCTCTTTCTCCCTCTTCCTCCATCACAGAGAGAGAGAGACAAGTGAGAAAGGAAAGTACAGAGACAAAGGAAAGAAACGCTATTCCTACTGCCAAGGTTTTTTTTAGGCTTTTTTTTGTGCCTGAAGCATTGAGGTGTGTGTGAGTGGAATACAGGTATACCCGTCTGAATGGTCAAAGTCTAACACACCCACTGTCTGTCTCCTCCTGAAGAGATCTGAACATCTGGACTGCAGATGAGTTCGTCTCATGCTCCCACATTTTCTTCCAAGGGAAACAAATACCTAATGAAATTAGCCATTAGTGAAAGTGATAGTCAGAACTTTTTGCCTCATCAGGTGTTATTTCCACATGTGCACACACACACACACATCTTGTATCACAGCCACCCACAGCAAAGAGATTATTTACTGCTGTTGTACGCAAGCAAAGTTCCAGTTCCACATATGAATGATTAATATGCCTATAAAATATAATCCCTCTGTAATCAGAACTCTCTGACTCGCTCTCACACACATCTAATACATCTGTGTGATACACACTCAAGCACACACTACATCTGAGTAACAGAGAGACAGACAAACACTATTAATTATTTATGCATTCATGAGTAGCATTAAAATTCACCTACCAGTCTAATATAAAAGAAACCATTTATGTTTTTTCCATCATCACTCAGCTGCACTATAAACCCAGGTAACCTATATATATATATTTTTTTTAGATAGATTTTTCTTAAAAAGGACTTTGACAGATGAAATTTTCTAGGGTACATGTGTTCAACACCTGTGTTTGTACAAAAAAGTATACAATGATATACACTTGCGAATGTTCACATCAAAACTTATGTGTACTTTGGCCTTAACAATCAGCTAGCTAATTAACTAGCGTGCAAAATACCTATACCCAAATCCTATTAGTGTCACCATATGACATACACTAACAGCACTCCATGAACAAGTGCACAATGCAAACAGACACATGGACCAAAACACAGCAGTGGACAGGATATTCTTTGGATTATATGAAACATAACCTGCGTAATTGTGGTGTTAAATTAGACATAACACATCCCCCCTAACAACCTGCCCCAAACAACCCATAACACAGTGAATGCCAAATCCACTGCTTTTCCATCTCATTTAACAATGCCTTGTCAAAACCACACACACACATACAATGTTAAAACGCAAGGCAAAGCATCCCCGGATAGAAAAAGGAAAAGCATCTTAGTGCAGTGGAGAGTAAAGTACATGCTGTTTTTAATGTGCTGTAAAATATTGATGTGGAAAGTGTGTGGGTCTTTTTTTTTTTTTTTTTTTTGGCGAAGGGAAACACCAGCCAATCCAACATGAGCTTTGCAAGCTACTATTTCACGCTGATCTGAAACCAGTGGCTCCATCTAAATTTGAGTCTTAATTGCAACATGGGAAACCACAGAGATGATCTCAGCTCAGGGTTGTGGGTAAACAGAAGACCAAAGGGCAGCTAATTTGTTCATAAAAAGCCAGAGAATGGATGTGTCTTCTTACAGTGATGTGGGCTAGCAGTGTCAGACGGATATTTTATGCATGTCTGACGCATACACTTATACAAGACTGCTGCTCACTACCAGACCAGAGTTTGTGTGTTTGACTGGACCGTGCAGACACCTGATAGTAGCTCTGAATATCTATCAGCAGCACTATCGGAAGCTCTTACCACTTTATCTTACTCATCCAAGAGCGGTTCTCAAGCTGCAACTGATAAAAGGTCAAAGTTGACGCTGATCACCGAGGAGGCATTCGAATGAAACTGGATACGGCCTGAGCTCTTTGTGATCATAATCATGCAACAGGAGATGCTTTCCTGAGCTTAAAAGCTTCGAATGCGATTTGTGCTTCATAAGCAGTGTAATACATCTAATTTATCTTCATTATACATGTGCACGGACTACAATGAAATCTATCACTGTACACACTGGTTTTCAGAGGGCACTAAATTTTATCTTGCTCTGCAGCCTGAGGCAGAGGGCACAGGATCCACACTCATGCATATACACACACACACACACAAAGATAAGCCCCGCCATTGACTACTATTAATCCAGGCTGATTTGCATTGTCAGAGCGCCTGTGTTTGAACAATGCTGTTGTTTCCTTGTTTGCTAATTTAGGAACAAACATTTGCCTGTGCAGCAAACAAGCTCTCCCAGGATGTGTTATTAATAGGCTAATTAAGCCAGCGGTAATGAGCAGGATTACAGCTAATTATGACAAGATTTGTTTTGGCGTTCCGTCTGGGAAGAAGCAGTGGAGTGTGTACATCTACCTGGGAGTTCATTACTGCCATCACCGTGCACCTGAGTGCACAGAGTACGCCGCTGGGGGAGGAGGGGGAGCTCTGTGTGGATTTATGTAAACGAGGACGAAGGAAAAGAAAGCATAAAGGCGTGAACGGTTAGGGTGGCGGTGTCCTGGTCTATGATATACAGTACACGACAAACAATACAGTTGTGGTGTTCAGTATTCAGTTACTCACCTTATGAGCATTTGAGCCATCTTATTGTCGAGAGACGCGACTCTTCACTAAACTCCTCCCCCTTGGTTACTGTTACTACGGCAGACGAGTCTTTAAGAACATTCCATTTGGAAAGAAGCGGAGATTTGCGCAAACTATGCGACTCTTCTAAAGTTGAATGCAACCAAACACGTTAGTTATAAAAACACGGTGCACTCATGTTACTTATTAATGGAATAAACTGCAACAGGCAATGTGGCGGAATATTCGCGCCTTCTAAATAAAAGAACAAATCGCAGCGTGCTGAAACGGCGCTGAGGACACATGTGCATTGGCCTGAAACCTTTTCGCTAACGCTATTTCAACAAAATTTATGAGACGGTTGCTGTCAAAATTCCTTGATGATTTCAAATGTGAAATTTAATTGTAAACTTGGTGAACATATCTACAGAACTCTTCTGCCTGGAGACTTCAAAGGGGGCGGAGCCTTCAGAAGGGCGGTCACAAGTGTTTGGTCACGCCCTTCCTTCGAGCCTCGATTTTCAGGAAAATGTCATCAAATTTGATTGGATATTAATCTTACATGAGCTGGAATTAATTTTGACATTAAATGAATAAACTTGCAACTTCTTAAAGAAATTTTTAGAGTCACCATCAAATCAAAATTGCCAAAACAATTCTGTGTTTATTCTAAATGATTTATCTGTGCACACAGTTGGCCGGGTCCAAACTGTCTACTAGATCCCAGAAGACAACAGTGTGCTGTATTACTACCGAAAAATCATTGTCCTAACAGTTATCTCCATACTGAAATCTCAGTTGGTCAGTGATTAATTCTTTCTGAATCTTAAAATATTGGTATCCAGGACACCATGATCTGGAGACACTGTGAGCTTTTAAAAGCTTAAATTAATTGTGTGCTATAAATAGTGATCATAAACAGCTGTTGAGAGTATTCTCCTCTGAAACATAGGAGGCTTGTTCCCAGAAACAGTATTTGATACGTCTTACTTAAAGGATTACTCCACTTCCAGAATACAATTTTCCTGATAATTTACTCGCCCCCATGTTATCCAAGATTGTCTTTCTTTTTTCAGTCACAAAGAAATTAAGTTTTTTGAGGAAAATATTCCTGGATTTTTCTCCATATAGTGGACTTCAATCCACAATCTGTCATTTTCTTTAAAAAAAAATAATATTTATACACTTTTTAACCACAAATACTCGTCTTGTCTAGCTCTGCGATGCGCATTCGTACTCTGTGTACTGCGGTTCAATACAGTTTAGGGTAGGTTTCATTTTTTCCTCCAACTTCAAAATCATCCTACATCGCAGTTTTATTTTTTTTTGTAAAGGGTGTTTAACCTTCTTTGCACGTTCATTTTGTATACACTGGGTCGGTACTTCTGCAGCGATGTAGGATGATTTTGAAGTTGGAGGAGAAAATGAGATGGGAGTTTATCAAAATACCCTAACTGTCTTTAACTGGAGTGCACAGAGTATGCATGCGCTTCGCAGAGCTAAACAAGACAAGTATTTGAGGTTAAAAACTATATAAATGTTTTTTTGTTTTGTTTTTTTTTTAGAAAATAGCTGATCGTTTCGCTAGATAAGATCCTTATTCTTCAGCTGGGAACATTTAGAGCCCTTGAAGCTGCATTGAAACTGCATAACCTTCAATCCGTTGAGCACCATTGAAGTCCACTATAAGGAGAAAAATCCTGGAATGTTTTCCTCAAAAAACTTCATTTCTTTGCAACTGAAGAAAGTAAGACATAAACATCTTGGATGACATGGGGGTGAGTAAATTATCAGGAATTTTTTATTTTGGAAGTGGACTAATCCTTTAACAAGCATAGGGGAGAAAAGGTGATCACATTTTTTTATTTCATGCCAACTTTAAAATTTAGCAAGCTGCTAAGGTAGAATTAATCAGTATTGTTTTTAGAGCAAGGCTTAGCGAATGGCCAATAAATTTCTGCATTTATCAATAAACTGAAACTTTTGTAAATGCAAACACCAATGCTACAGTTTCTGTTCAGTTGCTTTTTGGCAACAGTGCAATAATCTGAGGAACCAAATCCACACGTTTTATGTTTCAAATATATTTAAAAGCTTTTAATCCTAATTTTTGTAATGCTCCATGAAAATATGTGCCAGCTGATGTTACGTGACTTTCAACAGACATGTAAAAGACAGAGAGATGACACAGGGTTTGAATTAAATGCTTACAAAAAAATACATACCCACATACACACACATTTCTGTAGCTCAGGATAAGAAAACTGAGATTGGGATTTACAGTTAAGCTTCATATTTTCACCCTCGTCTCTCTAAGAACAGTCAACACCAACACAAATCCCTGCATCTCACATGCACAGAGAGGAAGAGAGAGAGAAGGGGAAAACAGAAATAAATATACTTCTTGCAAAAGCTCCTTTTGAACAGGTGGATTTATTTGCCTGGATCAAAGGTTAGGTCACATGTAGAACCTCAGCACTAGAAATGATTGCTCACATTGTTCCCAGGATTTAGAAAACATAAATCACACAAGCACACATATTTAACAAGCTTTCTAAATAGAGACTTTCCATTAACCTCTATTGTTCTTAAGTCAAGCTAATTACAATTGCTATAGACCAGACTTAACCCAAACACGGACCATAAAAATATTCTATAAATGATTCTCTGTATGAAGTCTCTTTATGAACTTTTTTATTATAATTTTCTTTTGAAGACGTTCAGACTTTTTTTTTTTTTTTTTTAGAAATTATGTCTCTAAAAATATAGATAGGCCATAAATAGACCTGTCCACAAATGTCTCGTATATTTTCCATTTTATTTAAAAACGAGAATGGGTATTTGCTGCTAAATTTGAACAACAGTTTCCCCAAATAAAACAGCTTTTATTCTTCTCAACATGTGTTCATGAAGATTAGGCCACTGTAATCTTGCAGGGTTTAATAATACACACACACAAACACAGAAAGAGAGAGAGAGAGAAAAAGTTAAAACAGAGAAATGAAACAAGGCTACACTGCTTCAACAGATGACTTTAATCCTGTTTATTAAATTATAAAGAATCCACGAGGATCAGGAATAGAGAGTCAAGGATTTAAGCGATTTGTGGATTTTTTTGCAGAGTTATTTGATGAAATGGGATTGTAGTGAAGTAGGGGAGCTTTGTGAGCGTGTGACAGCAGACGTGAACTGGGATAAATCGCTTGAGAAACAGAGCACAACCGACAGGATTAGACGCAGACGTTTATTTGTTCCAAATGCATGAAGTATTAAAGGGAATAATTCACTCATTCTCACACAGAGGGAGGCAGATCCTAGAACAGCATGTGATTGATGAAGTACTGACAGCCTATAAAACAAACAGAACAAAAAATATCAATAATCAATTGAGAAATCTGCAGGCTGTATTCATAATCGCACACAACAAACAGGGATCTGAGACTGATTAATGAAAGTCTATGTAAATAAACTCAGATTTCAAAGTGAAAGCGCAGGGATGTGCTGAATTACAAAGACTCATTTAAACGGCTAATTTTCTTGCCGCTGATTATATGAGCTTTATATCTCATTGACACGCATTTAGGAACAATAGCGGAGGCAATTTGTGACCTCAGAATAATCTTCAGAGTGCCTTTTTGTGATGTCTTTTAAGAGATACTTGGAGGTTGCGATTTGGGAAGATTAGAGCGAATGAAAATTAGCTGGCTGGTTTTGGTTGGGTGGATTCGCTCGGCTCTTGGGGACCTCTATGTCACTGATAACTTTCACTGAGCTGTTTGCTAAGAGGATAGAATGTGCTAAAAGACATACCATGTGAATTACATCCCCAAACAGATTACTCCTCACAGATTAGGATGAAAGCCATAAATCTTGTCATGTCGTTCTTGATGCTGCTATACACAGAAATCAGAACTAGCAGATGATCTTGAAATAAGTTAACATGTATTAAAGTCAACACTAAGCAAAGAACCATGAGAAAATTCATCACAGGTGTAAAAATGTGATTAGTAATCTGAAGTGCAGTGTAATGCTAGAGCAGCCGTCTCCAGCCTTCTTGGCTCCACTCTTAAATATAGTTTTAAGCAAATGTCAGCATTTATTTTGCTAGATATGCTGTGTGGATTTTGTCTAGTCCACAATGTCTTTGCATTTATATTGTATTTACAGTGTGTTTGTGCTCCAGTGGCCTAGAGAAAGCGCTGTAAGAGAAAATGTTGTGTTACCAGTAGCAATGGGAAAACGCCATTACTAATGGTGTTATTTTTTTCAGTAACGAGTAATCAAATGAATTACTATTTCTCCTTTTACAACGCCGATACCGTTACTGACAATAAAATGCGGCGTTACTATAATTTATTAATATTATAATTTTATTTTTCAGTTTATCTGAATGAATGTGCAGCGTACCTCTATTTGACGAACCGTTAATTCTAGTGTGAAGGCGCACGACTAACCGTCGCTTTGTCTGACACACACACGCAAAGAGAGACACAGAGCGAGAGATACTTACATACCATGCAGAATTGACGCGCTACATGTAAACGATATTCTTTGCTGTATTTTCCTGTCAAAATAACGGAGCTTCTCTGGAATTCTTCAGCTTTTAAGAACTGCCGGTTTCTCCAGTAGTGGGCGGAACTAATGCGCAAATGGCAATCTCATTGGCTGGTGCTCACCTATTATCATCCCTGTTTTGATTTCAGCAAATCCGTTCCAGCGAACGCAGACAACATGATTAATATTCATGAATCCAGCAGCTCATTAATCCTTAGTGCGTTTTATATTGCTATTAGTAGTCGAATTCGTACTATTTTTGTTATCTTTAAATTATCATAAATTATCATAATGTCTTATTATAATGCTTGACTTACTGATGCCAAGTGTACTCTCGGATATTCAAAAAACATATTAACATATGTTTTAACATACTTAATATTGGCATATTTGAACATTTTTTAAGCAACACAATAGTTACTTTCCCTGCTGATTAGTTACTTTTTTAATGAAGTAACTAGTAACTATAACTAATACTTTTTTACTGGTTACAAGTTAGTGTCAAGTTGGAAGAAGAACATCGCCCTTCTGTCATTATTTAATCACCCTCACATTGTTACAGACCTGTCTTTCTTCTGTTAAATGTAAAAAAAAAAACACTTTATTACAGGGAGACCAGCCCAAAACAGTGGGCATAGACATGGGGCTGAGCAAATAACAATTTTCTCTCTTGTGTTGTTAACAAGCAGTACTGTAACCTTGGTTCAGAAAGACCAGACATGCCACAAGAGCCATTCAAGCGTGGCATATTTTTAATGGAGAGCAGTAGCATCATTATCAAGAGAAATTTAGAGTCTAAATTGGGGTGGACTGTAATTATCTGTCGTCTCACACCTCCACTCCCCTTGCACCTAGAGGGTGTGTTCGAATGAAGTGAGAAAGAAGAAAAAGGCAGACAGGTGTGGGGTATTGTCTGTCTTGAGCGTTTGAAACAGTGGCACCCAGGGAGTTCCCGGTGCACACACTGGCATAGATGCACACAACACATACCCACAATGCATCTGGTCACCTAACACCCCACCCCAAAAAATAGCTTCACTATTAGATAAACATTCTTTTTTTCCCACCTGTGAATGTGAGGGAAGACAAAAGGGCACGAACAAAGAGAAGAGTAAGAGGAGGTGTCAGATAGGCATGCTATAGGTCATCCAGATTCTCAAAGGCATTACATCTGACTCACACCTGGGTCACACTCTCTGGCATTCTGGGACTGCGGGGAGCAGGTGTGTGCGTATGTGTGCTTTTATGCGTGTTTGTGCAACCACACCGAGCAGATGGCGAGAGCAATAACTGACAAACCCTGAGAGGGAACTGAAAGCACCTAATAATTATCCCTGTGTTTTCTGCCACAAACACGCCAATTAGAATCCCAGCAACACCTTGCCAACACACACGTTTGTATGTCTGACACTGAGACCATGTGTACAAGGATATACTAAAACAACATGCTATTCTGAACAAAGGGCCATTGTTTACACTGAGAATGACTCATAATAACATGTTCTTGCTTTCTTTTCTCCTCGCTGTGTTTCGGTCTCTCAGTCTTGCGGGTCTCCGGGGGGGTAAAAGCAGAGATGTAGCTGTGGATCCCAACAGATGGAACGCTTGTTAGAACAAGAAGTGCACTTACAGGACCCACTGGGCTCCCTAGAGGACCCTCCTCTCAGACTCAAGATACATTCAGATTCAGCTAACGGCAAAGTTCACATTGTTTTGTCAAATTTTAAGCTGTCAGTGTGTTTACACGCACGCTTGAAATCGGGTTTTGTGCAGTCGGGCTGCAGTCTTCATCAGGCTGTCCGACATGACAATGAATAAATTGAATATTTGTGGTATTAAAAACTCATCATGCATCACCTCTGTCTTTCAGAGCCATATCTAGGCCAACTGTAGTCTGATTAACGTGTAGCATAATTTCAGTCAGCATACCAACTGTTTAGCCCAGCTAGAATCAGACTTTTAAAGTGCATGTAAATGTAGTTAAAAAAAAGTTCACTGAAACATGACAATTCTGTCATCGTTACTCATTACTCATTTTTCATACATTTAAATATGAAAGCTCTAAAACTGACACATCTGACGTTTTCAGACTCATTTCCCTTGAAATTAGGATGTGCCGCTTTCTGTGTCAGCGTTTTTAGTTTATGGCATTCAAAGTACAAAAAGTCCTGGCAATTATCAAATGAGTCAGATCCCTTGACTTCATCCACTTAAGATCTGCATTCCAACAAGGCAAAAAGGCACTTCTTAGCAACGTCCATATGATAATATCAGAGACTGAGGCACTCTGATTAGGCTTGGTTATAAATGCAGACAACTGTAAGATAGATAGACAGACAGATAGACAGATAGACAGATAGATAGATAGATAGATAGATAGATAGATAGATAGATAGATAGATAGATAGATAAGCAATTCACAGTCTGATCTAGAATCAAAGCAAGTGACAGCAGCACTTACTGACCTGGGATCAGTATAGAGATTGAAGAGGCTAGGATCAACCGGATACCCCCTACGGTTCATCCTGAAATAAAATCAGAGATAGACACAAGAAATGATATCATTTCCACTCCTGTCTGGGAAGTGTTGTTGTTCTGTGTGAAATTTGCTATACTTACTGATCACATTTGCTCACATTTAGGCTGTTTTAGACCATTGTGTGGTTACCAACTTATCTGAAAAGCACATTTAAAGACATTTAAATATATGCCTTTATATTTCATATTGTTTCAAACAATGTACTGACCACAGCATGGAGAGTGACGGGCTAGCATGTGCTATTCTGCATGCTTTGCTTTACTCAGCTATATTAGAAACCTAATGCCTTGGACATTTTTACATAAGCCATCATATATGCTCTCTTTCTTTCTGTCTCCACCCACTCTTCTTTCTCACAGCACTGAAAATTAATCCCCTGAAACTGTCTTAAGGTAAACAGCGAGTGTGAATTCAGGAGAGAGAGCTGCAGGTCTTTTGAGAATCCAGCTCAGCTTCTGAAAAGTATTGTAGACTTTTTTGCAGTGAAAAAAAACCCACACATTTAAATGTAAAAACCTTGCGATTATGAACTGCTTTCTTGAGGTAATTTTATAACAGACATTTCAATTATGTAGCAAGCGACTGATCAATACTCTGTCAATTGAGACATATGGCAGGAAAAGGGGAATTGAATAACAAGACCGGGAACACAGCAATATGAAAAAAAGAAACCAATGCCAGTCACAGTGGTTAAAGATCTCCACTGGTGACCTGGAGAGTGGAACAAAATGTGTGATATATGAACTGGAGAGCTAAAAATGTCTAAAACAATTCCACTTGCTTTGAATAAAATAAAATAAAATAAAATAAAATAAAATAAAATAAAATAAAATAAAATAAAATAAAATAAAATAAAATAAAATAAAATAAAATAAAATAATAGATTGATAATAGAAGGTGTTCACGATTTGGTCAGTTACGCAGATACACAACCATACTGGCGATAATCGGATGTAAACAACAGCATGGACTGCACGATTATTGTACTACTGAATGCGTTGTTCTGCTAATTTATGCTGTCTAAACCTTGGAAAAAAACGTGGAAGCTGCTAAATCATATAGAGAAGGACTTCGTAAGCAGGAAAGGGCGCAAAAATAATAATAATAAAAAAATAATTTGACAAACTAAAGTTAATAGGTGGTATAATAGCAGTATTAAGATACTAGCCAAATATTTCATCTACACTTATAAACAAAGGTGCTTCACGATGCCATAGAAGAACCTTTGTTGTTTAAATAGTTCCATAAAGAACTTTTAACCTTTCTGTTTCACAAAATGTTCTGTGGCGAAAGAAGTTTCTTCAGATTATAAAAAAGTTGGTTCTTTAAAGAACCTTTGACTGAATGGTTTTTGGATCCAAAAATGGTTCTTCTATGGCATCACTGTGAAGAACCTTTCAAAGCACCTTTATTTTTAAGAGTGTACCTGACTGGAAATGATAAGAACAAACACGAATGTTGTCAAGATTCTTGTCCTGGAAATCCTGGTTCAGTTTGGTCAACCACAAACACCTTTTGTTCCTCAGGCAGTTTTTTGCACTCTTCTCATTGATTTGTTATAACTTTTGGCAGTCTATAGTACTCCAAATGTTTTTCCTGGTTTGACCGATTAGTACAGCCCAAAACATGACAATAATTGACCATTTTCAGCAGCAGTAATCAGCAAAATATGTGATTTTCAGTTGTTTTCACGTTTAGTGCGGCCAATATAATATAATATAATAATACACTGCTGCTAAGAAGGTCACCTCTTTATTTTATGGAGTCACACACACTCTTCACAGGTTCCTTACCACAACTTCCTAATTCCCCTTAAATAATTACAGCTGTTCTCAGACATTCAGACACCCACTTAGACAGATACAATCAGATTAAACGTCCTTTCAGTATATTGACTCCTCATCAAACTGAGGCAGTTGAAGTAAAAAAATGACACCCTCACATCTAAAAAACAGAAACTGTGGGAAACATTTCCACAATTAAAAATGACGAAGACAAAAAAGAAGAAAAGGAAATCATCTGTGCCCTAAAACCCTCCATTCTCAGTGGATTTCACATGTACATGTCGTCTGAGAGGGATTGTTAGAGATTTAAGCTAGCATTAGACAAAATACTACTTGAGTCTGATCTGTAAGAATAGCTTCCCAGCACCTAATCAACCCGAGGCCTGTGCTGTCTGTCCGCCTGGGTGCCTTGCCTTTGTTGCACCCTGAATAGACGCTAAATATCCTCCCAATCTCCTTCCTGGCTCTGGCTGAGCTCTCAGGACCCAGTCTATTCACATGCTAATGCAGACAGGCTTGATTCCTTAATCACAATCCTGCTGAAATCCAGGAACAAGGAGATGTAATAGGGAGCCATTTCCTCATTGTTATTTCATTTTTTCCTCTCCGTAATTCTCTTACCTTCTCGGTTTTGTCATGAATTGCAAAGCAGGGCGACGAGAGCGGAAAAAGTTGGAGTCTAAGATGAGCCGTTCTTTATTGTAGCACTGGATGGTTAGTGGCAGCGACTCTCCGCATCAATTCAGTGGAGGATTTGATTTGTTTCTGTTGACGAGCTCTGTTAATTTCCTCTCCCGCCTCATTAAGCTCTAACTGCCAATTAATGTCTTTTGTTCTCGGTAATGGCTGCCGCCCAAACAGAGCTACGCGCACACACACACACGGACACAGGCTTACACAACAATAGGGGAAAAGTATCAGTAGTACACCCCTACAGACGGGAAAAGAGAGCGAGAGAGGGAGTCGTTGATTAATTGGGAGCTCAGTGGAACAGCAGGCAGACAGGATCTCTCATTAGCTCCTCTCCAAACTCCACCAGCACTCAGACACCACTCATAGCCCCTCAGGACATGAGGTCATGATCTCCCATGGCAACAGTTGGACAGACTAACAATGCCCTAATTGCGAAGACCTTAACAATGACAACATAACTTTACAAGTTTGCACACATATTCACACTTGGGGCTTCTAAAGCTTTGAGAATCGACAGTATCTATGACGTAGTTTAAGGAAGACATCAAACAGTCAAAAATGATGGTTTAGGTGCTGTAGTTTGTTTATCTCTGGAGAACGGTTGTGTGTCACAGCACTCATCTCCGCTTTCAGAAATCCTCAACTACGGTCCCATTATTAGCAAAGAGTGGCTTTTTTGAAACACGGGGCTCTTAGATTGTCGAGTGTCGGGGAGAACCACGCTTCACCCTTCGGTCCATTAAGAAAGAATGGCTGTTTTTGTTCCGGCCAGGCAATAGAGACAGATACTTTCTGCGAGCGCTCCTATAGGGGCTTTTACGGGAAAATATGATTATGCTGTGATTCGGTTTTCAAAGAGATCCATCTGAAAGGTTTTTGAACCTTACATTTTCAAGATGACCTTAATGAACTTTGGTCAGCCCAACTTCTGAAGTGCGGCGAACAGTCATCAACTTTTCATTTGAGTCTGAGAGAGAGTGGGGGAGAAAGAGAGAGCGAGAGATCAAAAGAGAGAGAGAGGGTTCATACATTTTAGAGCATTTTTATGGACCTCAAAAAATAAAGGCAGTGGTGTGTGTGTTTGTGCATGCAAGTAGACTGCAGAAAACTCATTCGTAATCTTCTCTCATCTAACACAACATTCCCAAACCATGCTCTCAACACTGTAATAATACCGCATGTAGTTTTGTCATTTGATAGCTATATTCATAACATTGCATATAGCCGTGTCAGTCTTCGACGGAGGAGCTGGCGTTCTAACGTAGAAGCCGGATGTGCTGCGCCTTGTTTGCAAGCAGAAAGTGCATTGAAGACTGACACGGAAGAGAAAAAATCGTTGAATAAAGTCGTTATTTTTGTTTTCTTTGCACAATAATTTTTTCTCGTAACTTCATAAAATTAAGGTTGAACCACTTATTTCACATTAACTTGGCCTGGGCCTTTTCTGGTAGTTGGTAGTAGGGTCAGAAAGCTCTCGGATTTAATCAAAAATATCTTCATTTGTGTTCCGAAGATGAACGTTACGGGTTTGGAATGACATCAGGGTGAGTAATTTATGACACAATTTTCATTTTTGGGTGAACCATCCTATAAATTGTACATACATTAAATGAGCCAGCCTGAAAAATACAGTTACTTTGAGCTACATTCTTGAAAATAAAGGTTTCAAATGAGGGATTTCACAATGATGCCAAAGGGTCCCAAAAGAGCCTTTCTGTTTTTAAAAGAACCAATTTTACTTAGTGTGAAGAATATTTTAATAATCTAAAGAACCTTTTCCACTATAAAGAACTTTTTGTGCAATGGAAAGATGAAATGGATGTTCATTTTTTAATGGAACAATCAATGTCAATAAAGAACCTTTATTTTTAAACATAATCTTGACCAGCTGCTTCAGAGATTGTCCAAATATGCCTACTTTCCTACTATATAGTAGGCGAAAAACAGTATATGAAATGAGTATGTCTGAATTTGTGTATTTATAAAACAGTACGCCAAATGACCTAATACTTCTAATGTTTTTGGCTCGTCAAAGTAAAATTTTA
>JAHKKF010497649.1:0-13414 GCA_019740295.1 Labeo calbasu | reverse complement strand
AAAAAATTATATAAATAAATATATATTAATTCTAATGGGAAAAAATAGCTCATTAAAATTGTATAACTATTGTATATTGTCATTAAATCCCCTCAAAATTCTAAATAATAATCAAAAATATTATTGAACAAAAATATAGATATAAAAATATGATTTTCCTGAAAAAACAAAAAGTCACATTTTAAGGCTATGGTCACTTTTGACCGCAAAGGACCCAAGTGTGACTCCTAAACTTAAGTATCATTTCTGAGTACTTTTCACACCCCTGAATATACTCGCCAAGCCGAGTTTTACTTGCCTTTGGTGCTTGGCAAATGTTAATTTTTGACCCTGGCTGAGACGCTAAGGATGTCCCGCACACAGACGCTGGATGGCGGTACCATCCAGCGTGTAGAAAGTAACACGCAGAAATGCATTTAAAAAAAAAGCATCTTACACTTTGCTAGAGTATCTCGTTCAGACCAACCAGGTCCTGTGCTGGTGAAAAAATCCTGTCAGATGATTTCGTTATTTATTTTGCGTTATTGTAATTTGGTGTGAGGTTAGTTGGATGGCGTGAGAGCGTTAAGATCTAACGGTTTTACCGGTAAACGTTTCTTTTTGTTGCTACAAACTTGCAGGTAAAAACTAAAAACGATTTCGCTAAAAACGAAAGCGTGTTGCCGTTGAATATCATGGGCAGGTGATCTTATATTTTTAGAACAAATTCACTAACCCTTTACGTCACGTGGGGATGTAGCTCAGTGGTAGAGCGCATGCTTCGCATGTATGAGGTCCCGGGTTCAATCCCCGGCATCTCCACTTTTTTTCGGCAATAATAATTTCGCCACTTTTTTCATTAAATAGTCGTTCTTTTCTGCTAGTGAATACAATTTAATCATACTCGTTTTAGCATCTTTTATAAGAAACAATTTAATATACATACTAGCTGACAATTTTACTCTCTGTGACCCCTAAAAAGTTAAACTACAATACGGTTTCATTTTACAAAATGTGTCACGTTTAACAAACTGTGATTCTACAACTGCATCCAAAAGTATGAAATGTAACTTCAGCAAAGACAAAACTGTCAGCTTGATACACAAATTTTACATCACCAGAATTCAGAAAAAAAATCCAAGAGTATTGTATTTCCTACTAATCTTTGGATCTTAAAAATGCAGGAGCTGACCTGAGCATTTTATAATAATTTTAAGAGAAACAAATGCTGACAATTAGTTAAAAATGGTTAGTAGATACAACTATTTTTGTAGAGTTAAAACCTAAACAAGATAGGTAAACAGAAAGAATACTTTAATTATTCTGCAAGTAAAGCTATATGTGTCCTATAACGTCATAAAATGATAGCGCAGTTCAAAGTGTTTAAAAATGATGGTTCCACTGGGGCTCGAACCCAGGACCTTCTGCGTGTAAAGCAGACGTGATAACCGCTACACTATGGAACCCGTGTGCGTGCTTTACAACGGCGTAGACAATTAAAGGTGATTTCATTCTAATAAACGTGAGATTTCATCCACCACAGCAGCTAACGTTAAACAAATACGATAACACCAATAACATGTAGGATGGCATATACTATAGTATTTTAACGAAACGATAAATAATGCTACATTGTGCCTCACAGCACTGGCTGAATGGGTAATTTCATGCCGAAGGCACTAAACGCGTGGAATATTTTTCTAACGTTACATTCTTAATGTTAACTGATTCGTTTTACCACACAATGCCACATGTGCGGTTTGCCTGTTTTAAGTGAGAAGCTCAAACATTATAAGCAGTTGTGGTAAAAACTGCGCTTTCGATACCGCTGCATTCACATCCGCAGTCGAATGCAATTGAACCTCTCAGCTTATTTCGCTAGAGACATCCGACTGAACAACCGACCCACCAGGTCTGTGTCTGTCCATATTATTATGCAGTATGTAAACATGGCGGTTTATCAACATGCATCACTGCAAAATGATCATCTATCTATAGATGTCGCGTCGTAGAGCTTCTCTTCGAATGGTAAAAGGAAAAGTCTTATCGTGATTTCGATTATTATACTAAGGGATTATACAATATAGCTTTTTAGTAGCTTTTCTTTATGCATAAAATATCTAAAATGCCAAGACCGGACACTGGAGGAAACTGATTGAACTAACCAAGAATAAAGCATCGGAAAAAATATGGGATACAAGGTAGGCATGCATTTTATATTTGTCTCATCCACGCAGCATCATTTCTCAATGCATTTAGACGTGTTTGGGATTCTTTATCTAAAACAATATTGGTGCTGTTTTAATCTTTAGATGTTCGGTGCATGCATTTTTTTTTTTAATCTGAAAAATGCCTTAGATTATATATATAGTTTTTTTTTGTATATTTACAGTGCGTGTTATGTAAAACAGAATGCGGCTGGATAAATCAGGCCTGTGCATAGTTATTTTTTTATATGAACACTCTCATGTCCCATCCAAACTTACCAAGGCCTTATTGTCTGATAGTCATATTTACATATTATTTGCAGACGGTTTGTTTGTAGCCATATAGCTTTGCTTGTATCTTTAATACGTTGCCCAATTTGTATTTATTTGTACAATTAAGAACACGATACAGTACAAACGCAAAGCAAATATAACAGCTTAGGTAATTTCTTCATAATATATTTATTAATCATTCATTTGTAAAGTATCTGAGTATGCAAGCACAGAGATGTTCCCCTATTAAGATGACAAACATATCAGTCTATTTTAGATTACGTATGTTATATCATAGTTCTTCTTAGTTTTTTTCCCAGTTAGTGGGAAATTTTCAAAATTCTTAGTACAAGACAACAAATTGATTACATTTGTAACACAACTAGTCATTCTCTAAAACCAGATGTCATGCTTTCATTACTCATCCTACACTTTGCATTAATCTTTTCCCAGTCATTTCAAAGCAGAAGATTATTGTAACATGATACGAGAACATTTAGTTTAATTCAATTTGGGCAAATCTATATCAAATAATGCAAGATGTTTGAAATCACCCCTGTTCCTGAACGAATTAAATATTTTACAGTAACGCAGGCTACAGCTGCGACATTAAAAATACACTAACTTAGGTAACTAACGAATGAACACATACAAAATGTATAATCCATAATGTTTGTGATTCCATATCTATCCAGTGTGCTAGTCCATTTTGTGCTTGAACAGTCTGCTGCTAAAACAGTAAATGTTCTCACCATATGACTGAATCTATACTGTAGATGACCTTTTCAGATAAAGAGTTGTAGTAATTTGACACTTTCTACCATAGTAAAGCTTTTGTATACAGTATCACTTGGCGTAACGTAAAATGCCTGTATTTTATGCAACAATTACCTGTCGTCTGCCTCTCTTCTTCAGATGCATCTCTGATCAGTCTGAAGGTTTTGTGGTCTTTCGTTCTCACGCACACAAACTTTGAAAACTGCTTTTGTTAGCATTCAAAAAAATGGGCCTAACAAGAATTCATTATATTAAATATCCATTTCAGAAATTGCAAACTTGTTCTACAGAATCTAGCAACAAACACTTTTCATGTACTGTGTATTACAGTGCCATCTGTACAAGAATAAAGTTCAACATAAGCCAGTACTAGTTAAATACCAATAAATTGGGTCATGGTGTAAACTTTTAGCAGTGTTTTTTAATAAACATTGCGGCTACAGTAAAAAAAAAGACTTCTGAGCATTAGTGGAACTGAAGGCGTCAGAATAAACACGAAACATGCCAAACATTGTGGTAAATACTTTGATGTCATACATTACACTAATGTGGCTTCGGCACTGTCTCAGGCAGAAACAAAACTTGTAACCGGCATGCACAGCTTCAATTCAGCTGCCGATCGGTCTGGTGTTTTTGT
The DNA here is from genome assembly GCA_019740295.1 of Labeo calbasu. Taxonomy (NCBI): domain Eukaryota; kingdom Metazoa; phylum Chordata; class Actinopteri; order Cypriniformes; family Cyprinidae; genus Labeo; species Labeo calbasu. The sequence goes on along the minus strand of JAHKKF010497649.1, from coordinate 9,541 downwards.
CATGTGATGACAGTATGTCATCTGATACTGTTGCATGATATTAATTTGCTACACCTTATAAGACTCTCAATGATGCTCTTTTATACCCTGATGAAATCTTGTTAGAAGGCTATGTGGTGGTCTTCATTTTGTAAGGCTGAAAGCCATAATTTCATAGACTTTTTATCTTTTAAATCCTACCTTGAATGCCATAGACTACCATTTTAGCATTGTGCTGAATGTCCCTTAAAGAGCACCTGTAGATAATAATTGATAAACACGCTTCACACATCATGTTTATATGGCCCATTCTACAGAATTGGTGCGAACTGCTGTCCTGCAACCAAAAAACACATTTAAAAAGCATTCAAGTATTCAAATCTTAGATGTTTACTATTATCTATTGAAACCCACAATAATATCAGTAAACTTAAAGGAGAAGTCCACTTCCAAAACAAAGATTCACATATGATGTACTCACCCCCTTGTCATCCATGATGTTCATGTCTTTCTTTCTTCAGTCATAGAGAAAATTATGTTTTTTGTGGAAATTATTTCAGCATTTTTCTACATATAGTGGACTGATACGGTGCCCCGATTTTAAACTTCCAAAATGTAGTTTAAATGCGGCTTCAAAGGATCCCAAATGCAGTTGTAAACGATCCTAGCCAAGGAAGAAGGGTCGTATCTAGCCTTTTCATTAAAAGTAATACAATTTGTATACTTATTATTCTCAAATGCTTGTCTTGCCTTGCTTTCCTTGATGTCACACCCCTCTGGACTGTTTCATTGGTTTTTCCCCTTATATGTCCTTATTTGGTCTTTCCTGTTCCGTTTCTGATTATGACGTCATTGTTTAATCACTATCACCTGTCCTGTTCTCATTAGCCTGGGTATTTAAGTTTGATTCTGTTCCTTATTCGGTTGTCGGTTCTTAATGTCGTTTTCGTTGTGTCTGCGTGTGGTTTCCCTGCTGTTCCTGTTCGTTCCTGATTCCCTGGATTATATTAATAAAGTGCATGTTCCTGATTTCCTCCTCCCTACTCCTCCTTCCCGCACACGACGCGTGACACTTGAACTCTGTGTACTCTGGCTCAAGACAGTTAGGGTATGTTGAAAAACTCTTATCCTATATCGCTGCAGAAGTACCGACACAGTCTTTGCAAAGTAAACATGCAAAGAAGATCAAACACCCTCAACAAAAAAGGTAAAACAGTGATATAGGACGATTTTGAAGTTAAGGGAGAACATGAGATGGGAGTTTTTGGACATACTCTAACTCTCATGAACTGGAGAAAAACAGTCCAGGCAGAGTAAGACAAGACGAGCGTTTGACATTAAAAAGTATATAAATTGTATTATTTTTATTTTTTGGGATCGTATGAAGCCGCATTTAAACTGCATTTTGGAAGTTCAAAAACGGGGCACCATATCAGTCCATTATATGGAGAAAAATGCTGAAATGTTTTCTTTAAAAAACACAATTTCTTTATGACTGAAGAAAGAAAGACATGAACATCTTGGATGACAAGGGGGTGAGTACATTATATGTGAATCTTTGTTTTGGAAGTGGACGTCTCCTTTAATATATATATAAAATCATCATTTAGTAAGTACTTTCAATTGGGAGCTGGCTGTCCTGAACCCTAACCACTAAATTTCAACTTATGAAAATCTTTTTGATTCTTTATATTATTAATAATATAATATTTATTTTATATTTCTTTGTAAATTATTAAGCTTTATGTAAAAAATGTGCATTTTTCATGTCACTACCGAAACAGTGTATGTTTTAGTCCATTGGCTGAGACTGATTTTAACTACAGATCTAAATTTATGATCTGGAAATATTCCTGTGTCCCTCTGTCTCATAGCTACAAGGTGTGAGTAGATATGCCTCATTATTTTAAGGTAAATATGTTCAAAAGTCTGAAAAATCATTGTGTAACTGTAAGGAACGTCACTACCGAACAACTTTTTTTTTGCAATTAAGCATACTTTTTTGGGAGTTATTCCATAACGTTTAGTTTTTACATGTGTACCGCTGTTCAGAACTGTGCTAGCTAACCATGTACTGATTAGCATCTTTGAGCTGGCTTCAAAAGTATCAAAAATGTTCACTACCAAAACATTTGGTGGCATTTCTGTATGACATCTTTGGTTTTTTGGGTGTTATCCTGTAAAACTGTTGCTACTGAAACAGTCATGACCGAAACATGTCATCATTGTTTGGGTGGTGGCAAAAGGGAGCACATAATTTGGAGGAAATAAACAAAATTTTAGTACAGTTATGCAATGTTTTTGTATTTTAGTATGTTTTCGTAGTGTTTTAGTATGCAAATTTAAATTCTGTAATGTGGTCGCTACCAAAGCATTACTGTCGCTACCAAATATGTGCAGTCACTATCAAAACATGGGATGTTTTGTCAAAAACAAATTATCAGCTAAGATGTTATGATAGTTTTTGGTTCAATGTATATTCAAACTAATGAATCCTTAACTTTGAAATCAGTATGATTAACTTCTTGCCTTTTACAAAGAAACCTCATAAATCACACTTGAAATATTGTTAAAAATGTAATTGTTATTGATGATGTTATTGATATAATTGTTATTGATGATGTATTTTTTTGAAAAAAGACACTTTTTTTTTTGAAAAAGACACATTTTCAACTTTGGACCAATTCTATAGAATGGCCCATATATTAAGTTTTTGTTACTAGTGTTCTGTGTAACTATTTTTTCCCTTTAAAATTCCCTTTATTCATAGAGGAATTATTTAAATCATAATATTCTGTACAAAAGTATTACTTTAAATGGTCTTTTTTAGGCCAACCCCTATGGAACTACCACAATTTATTAAACTAATTTGTCTGCTCCCTTTAAGGTCTTGGCTGCAAGAGAATCTAGAGATTTCCAATGTACTCCTGCTTGCTTAAATGTAGGCCAACTGAAGTTACTTATTACAGCATTTTACATATTTAACCTTTAGTCTTTTCCTTCAAACTAATTTCTAACCTGACAAGGACTTCAAAGTAAATATTTGACTGTTTCAAACTGAATCCATGCATATGCTTCTATGTATCTGCCAACTCCTTTTGCAGAGGACATCCTTTAATTTTCTAATATTGTCTGTGATGAATTATCCAGATCCCAGGGGCTGCCATGGATCGTGTTAGCCTACTTTGGCGGCTGAGGCGCCGGGCCCGTCGAGGGGCCCTGTGCATGGCGCTGTTCTGTATGACTATGGCTCTCCTGTACACCTTTTGCGCTGAAAACAGCATACCTGTCACCGATGCCATTTTTGGGGTGAAGGCGAGAACTCGAGCTCAGCCAAGAGCGCACACAATTGTTAAGGTAAATTATGGAGATGAACGAAGGATTCCTTTCATCACACTGCCTGCTGTTCTGAACAATAGTGCTATACATATGGTTCCATTGTCCCAAAATCAATGGGTTTTTAGTTAAGTGCCTGAAATAAGGTCTGTGGTTAAGACAAGCCCAAGTTTTTACATTTTATTCTACAAGAAACATCAGCAAACCGCCACTTGTGATTTTTTTTTAAGATTTCATGTGTCTTTTAACAACCTAAAACTACACAAGTTTTAGGGGAGATTAAACTGAACAGAAAAACTTATCTATTTACTAGTTTGCTTTTTCTTGCTTTTGTAAACTATTCTAACTCAAACTTTTCAACTTGTAGTCTTTAAATAAATACTGAAAGGTTTGTCGGAAGCTTAAAGGAGGAGTCCACTTCCAAAGCAAAAATTTACAGATAATGTACTCACCCCATTGTCATCCAAGATGTTCATGTCTTTCTTTTTTCAGTCGTTAAGAAATTATGTTTTTTGAGGAAAACATTTCAGGATTCCTCTCGATATAGTGGACTTCTATGGTGCCCCTGAGTTTAAACTTACAAAATGCAGTTTAAATGCAGCTTCAAAGAGCTCTAAAGGATCCCAGCTGAGGAGTAAGGGTCTTATCTAAAAAAAAAAAAAGACAATTTATATACTTTTTAAATGCAAACACTTGTCTAGGTCTGCATGAACTGTTTATTTCCGGTTCAATTTCTGGTTTATTTACGGTTCAGTGCTTATGTCGAAAAACTCTCATGTTATTTTCTCCTCCAACTTCAAAATTGTCCTAAATCGCTGACCCAGTATTTACAAAGTGAACATGCAAAGAAGATCAAACGCCCTTTACAAAAAAAAGGTATAACAGCGATGTAGGACAATCAGGGGCACCATAGAAGTCCATTATATGGAGAAAAATCCTGAAATGTTTTCCTCAAAAAACATAGTTTCTTTACGATTGAAGAAAGAAAGACATGAACATCTTGGATGACAATGGGGTGAGCACGTTATCTGTATTTTTTCTGGAAGTGAACTACTCCTTTAATAGTGGCTGAAGTCATGCAACTATGGTGTAATTTATTTATGGGATACCATTCAACCTTTACTCTTGGGATTGATAAACACTGAAGTCATTTGCTTCAATTATCTTGATAAACAAACATGTAAGAATCAAACTTTGTTGGCCACAGAGCTTATTTTTAGAGAGCTCATCTGATTTTATCATATCTGGACATCCGACCTATATCTATACTCACATATCCGATTCCCCTCAGAACTCCCAATACGAAGGCGACATGTTTGCCTATAAAGATAGCGTTTTATTTCCTGCATGCTGTATGCACTTATATTTTATTGAGATGGAACTTTTATATATATAAACTTTAGTTTACGTTTATATATATGTAAACATTATATATATCTCATCTTGGCGCTACTTTATTTAAGGAATTCTACCTCTAATGAGCTGTAGATAAAACAACAAATGAAAAATATAGCTGCAAGCAGCAATTCCTGGGGTTCAAGCGCTTTAAGGCATTTGAAAACGTGAAAAAAGACATTATTTAGCAAGCTTGTAACCATCTAAATCAATGATTAATTTTTTGGCAAATCCAGGTAATTTACCATAAATACTATGTTTTTTAATGTTTATGACTGTTATAGCACCAGCTGTGGTCCGATCTCCTTAAAACTCTGAATGGTTGTTTAGAATCACCTGTCCGTTGTGCTCACCAGGTTTTGTGAAGTTTTGAGGTTTTTTTTTGTTTGTTAATTATTGACCTAGAGAGTTCAGAGAATTGTACTACAGTGTTTTTTTCCAGATTGAACGAAAAACCTACGACTAGTTCGCAAAAGTATTTTTTTTACATAGAGGCAAAGTTGTTCGGAATAAGGAGTTCTATCATATGATACAAATACTGTGTGTATATATGAAAAACCGCACAATGTACAATCGTTTACGCTAGGGCTGCACGATTAACCAAAGGCGATTTCCATGCGCATTTTGTAAGTAAAGCCGGTTCTGTAATCAGTAGTAAATCTCCATCACCTGCTTTCAGATGGAGCAGCAATTACTACACAGAGCCGTAGTTCACTGATAGGTTACGGAAAAAAAATTGCAGACGATATTATTGTGCGATTATTAAAACTGAAAGAAATAATTTGCGACGGTGACAGCTGTTTGCGTAGCTTCTCAGTGAACTACTGCTCTGTGTAGAAATCTGAATGCATGTGAAAATACCACATTTAATAACGTGTTTACTCCAAACTCACTTTATAACGTCAGTTCTAAGCAGTGATAAAGGCATTGCATTATAAATATACTTTATTATAATGAAAATCATAATAATAAGAACTCAGATAAATCCTCTGGCATTTGGATGAAGATTTACTGCTGATCACAGAACCATGCTTTACTGAAAGATACGCATGACAATCCCAGCTTCTGCCTAATTACGACTGCGATTTTATTTTGATTTATTGTTCAGCCCTAGTTTACGCATTTAAAAAATGCGATATCACCCCCTCCAGTGGGCAATTTCTTTCAAATTTCTCACAGACCACTGGGGCTGTGAGTCAAACAGGCTCACCGAGTTTCGTTCCGATCGGCCTCCGTTAACCTCAAACTGCATTGGCCAATGGCGACCATGTGTTTTTTTAAGATGCACAAAAGTCATTTTAGACACTTGTAGCACTTTGGATCAAGACTGTGGACAGCGTTTTTCATGTTGATAGGACAAATGGTTGCGTAGGTATAGCCATTTTTATGTTTTTTTTCCCTCGCTAACATGTTTTTTTTATAGCGCCAACAAGTGGCCAAGCTCTGCGATTTTTGTCCTGTGACCTCAGATTGAGCTCTTACCTAAGTGTTTTGAGTTTGGCCAAGATATCTCATACCGTTCAGGAGTTACAGGCATTTTACTAAAAGAGGCTCTGACCCTTTTGAACGTTTTGGTTATGACTTACGGTTTGGTCTGCACGATCAGTTTTACGTGGAGATTGCTAATCCTTGGCCATTCTAACAATTACAATAGGGTTACGTGCTTGAACCCTTAAAGGAGAACTTCACTTCCAGAACAACAGTTTACAAATAATTTACTCACCCCCTTGTCATCCAAGATGTTCATGTCTTCAGTCGTAAAGAAATTATGGTTTTTGAGGAAAACATTTCAGGATTTTTCTCCATATAATGGACTTCATTGGTGCCCCGATTTTGAACTTCCAAAATGCAGTTTAAATGCAGCTTCAAAAGCCGAGAAAGAAGGGTCTTATGTAGCGAAACGATCTGTCATTTTTTCAAAAAATACAAATTTGTATACTTTTTAAGCACAAAAGCTTGTGTAGCACAGTCTCTGGGATGTGCGTTCACGATGCGACGAATTAGTAATGGGTCATTCTTGAACGATTCTTTCATTTTGAACGAATCTTTAATGTGACTCGGGAAGAACGAGTCGTCTCGGGGATTGATTCGTTCAGTTGCGCATGCGCATCATCCTATTAGGTTCTGTATTGGAATTAGTTCACCTGTTTCGAGTCTTTGGGTTTTTTGAGTCGTTCGTTCATCTTATGGGACTGTCACGTGGTGAACGAACGACTCAAACCTGAAAACTTGTCAGATAAGAGGTGAGGTGAGCTAATCATAGACTAAAGACACAGGTAAACAATGAATTAATCATTTCTTATAGCATTATAGTTTTGTCTTGTTTGTAGTGTGATCAATGTTTGTGTAAGCAGTAGATGTGTTAGGGAAGTTTACATGTAACATTTTGCTAAAATGAACGAAATGATTTGAAAAAAGATTTGTTCATTTTACTGAACAAGACTCAAAGGTCCAAGTCGGTAAAACGATCCAAACTTCTCATCACTACTATGAATCACGTGTAAGTTCATTGTTTGTGTACTGAGTACGGCGAAAAACTCCATCTTATTTTCTCCTACAACTGGAGAGGAGGACATTGTTGTACCTTTTTGTTTGTAAACAGCGTTTGACTTACTTGCACTTTCTTGCGCGCTCGCTTTGTAAACACTGGGTCTGTAGTTCCGCTTACGTTCCGCATGACCTTTCGAAGTGATTCAGTAGTATGTAGCATTGTGAACGCGCATCCCAGAGCCTGTGCTACACAAGCTTTTGTGCTTAAAAAGTATAAAAAATTGTATTTAAAAAAAAATGACAGATCGTTTTGCTAGATAAGACCCTTCTTCCTCGGCTGGGATCGTTTAGAGAGCTTTGAAGCTGCATTTAAACTACATTTTGGAAGTTTAAATTCGGGGCACCAATGAAGTCCATTATATGGAGAAAAATCCTGAAATGCTTTCCTCAAAAACCATAACTTCTTCACAACTGAAGACAGAAAGACATGAACATCTTGGATGACAGGGGGGTTAGTAAATTATTTGTGAATTGTTGTTCTGGAAGTGGAGTTCTCCTTTAATTAACGTTATTTTCCAGTCTTTATCCATTCACTCAGATTTTGTGCTGCAAGACATTCATGACAGCTGTTGTCCATGCTGGAAAATAATGGCCACTTAATATGAATTCTACAAACTATTTTAATAGCACGGCCATTCAAAACCTGTGGGTCTACCATGTGCACAGGCAAAGTGATCACTGACAATCGTTTTGGGCGGGAATTAATGTAAACACAGACAACGGATACCAGTCGTGTCTAAAGTGAATGTGAACAGATATGGTCAAAAGATCGGATCTGTGCATCGGAGTGTAAATGCAGCCTAAAAGACAATGAAAAAATCCTATTTTTTTTTTAAGAGAACTAGGGTGATGCTAACTTCTAGGTTGGTCTACAAAATTACTTCATTCCTGCAACACCATATACAGTCAAAAATGTAATATGCATCCTTACTGAAAGTGAAAAATTGATCTATTGTAGGTATTGCGGGGAACAGGAGGATCGAAACCCATGTATACTGACCCTCAAAAGCTCCCAGGTGTCATTCCTGGGGATCCTCAAAAGCCTATTCCCATCCTGTCATCTTCTAACTACTCAATGGAGAGCGGTACTAAGGACCGCAACCTCAGGGGCAAACGAAGAGAGCGTGGGCTGTTTTACTGGCTTCTGGCGCAACCACTGAGACGTGCATTAGAGACTATTTTCGGAGGCCGACGGAGAGGAGATGCGGGTGCTGCAAGTGGGGATGCTGTTGTTTTTGGGCCTAATGGAGCACTCGGAGAGGTCTGGAATGAAGAGATGTCAAGTAGCATGCTGGGAAAAAGGCTAAGGAGGGTGGTGCAAAACTATCAGGTGAGGGGAAACTCAAACACATCTAAAAGCCTTTACTATATAAAAACACAGTAACAAACTTCAAGGACTGCAACTCCTGATCAGGAAGGCATGAAGTCTCTTCAGTTAGCATTAGGTGGCTTTTTTTATTTTTACATCTCCAGTAGAGCGTCATCCTCAGAGGATTATGTAAAATCTTACACTTTACATAATCCTCTGAGGATGAAGCTCTACTGCATATGTAAAAATACAAAACTCTTCCTAAAACTAAGCGTTACTTGCAACAAATATATGTGATAGATCTATCTATCTATCTATCTATCTATCTATCTATCTATCTATCTATCATAGTCTTTTTTGTTTTATTTTAGGCAATGAATAAATACGGAGTTCGTTACCCTGGACCTGAGAGTGCAGGACGTCGATCTAAACTCAGTGGGCCTGAACTTCTTTGTCAAATCAAGGAGATGGTGCAGATTGTGACTTTAACACCAGATATGGAGCCATTTTCTGCATTGCCCTGGGCCTCTCAGTTACCTCCACGCCAAATAACTGCTGATATCGGCCCCTTCAAGACCTGCGCAGTGGTATCGTCTGCAGGTTCTCTCAAAAACTCTGGATTAGGAAAGGAAATAGGTAATACCTAAATGAATAACATAATCTGGACCTATTTCTTTGACCTGAAATATAATGTACCTCTGAGAAAAAAGGGTGGGTGTTATGAGTTTGTAGTTTATATACAAATCTTAATGCATTTTTATTAAAAGAAACCAAGGCGTTTGTTTTACAATGCTTAAAATTTGACTCTTCTGGTCGTATTCATAATTTTTAAATTAGTTCATATACAGTTGAAGTCAAAAGTTTACATACACCTTGCAGAATCTGCAAAATGTTGATTATTTTACCAAAGTAAGAGGGATCATACAAAATGCTATATTATTTTATATTTAGTACTGACCTGAATATTATATT
>JAHKKF010497636.1:0-31022 GCA_019740295.1 Labeo calbasu | reverse complement strand
ATGCTGAAAATTCAGCTTTGATCACAGGAATAAATTAAATTTTAAAATCTACTCAAACAGAAAATGGTTATTTTAAACTGGAAAATGGTTTATTTTTTTAATGCTGCTTTGGTAAGCATTAGAGGCTTATTTTAAAAACATTAATAAATCTTTGTGACCCCAAACTTTTGAATGGTAATGATATGGTTCTGAATCCCTTTAAGTCATGAACAGCATAAGATGACTTAACAGGACAAAAATGTATTAACTGTGGCTACAAAAAGAGAGAAATGCTTGAATTATAATTATCGAAAGCGTTACAAGCACTGCCAGATGTCTGATTCATCGCTGAGGACCCTCACATTAACGCCTACAGGTGAAAGGCAAACTGCCAGAAACGGATTTATTAAAAGAAGCATGTTCAAACATGAAACATATAAGTAGCGTAGCGTAACCCTGTAAAAATTGGCAACTGTGCAGCAGAAAGTCAGACCTTTAGTCCCTGCTTAATCCTGTGATCAAACCACCTTTCAACAGTAATGCGTACTGACGCATTCAAGACTACATCAAAAAAGTCAAAAGATGGTCCAAAATATCATGTTTAAACAGATACAAGTGATTGAGCTACTGTACCAATGAAGTGACATATAATTATGAAATCTATACAAAACCTACAAAATGAAACCTATAACAAATCATTTTTATATGTAAAGTGCCTTACAAAATAAAGTTCTAGTAGGCGAGCAAAAGTGATTGTGACACAGTCAAAAAGGTGTTTAGGTAGAGGAGGGAAAGATCTTCAGAGGAACCAGACTCACACAAGTGATTGATGTAGACACAAGCACACCAGCATCCCATGCTGACGACCAGCATCTAAAAGAAAACACATGCTGGTCTTTTCTGCAGGGTTACGACAGGCAGAGTCTCATAAAACGCCTTGAGAGGCTGCTAATAAGGACCTGAAGCTGCCACAGCAATAACCCCAGCAGGCAGAGCACTTTCTGAAGGCATATTTTCCTATTGTAACACTGCACATATAGTAGAATGCTCTATGCTGGGAAACAAAAATGCTATGGTAAAAATGCATCATAGTCAGTAAAAGTGAGCTAAGTGGACTGTTAGCCAAAATAAATATTGACTCTTTGTTATTATATATATATATATATATATATAGCTGTTTAAATGAAAAGAAAAAAGATAGAATCCTAAAATAAGGTCTGCAACACTAAAACAGGTCATTCTCATGACACAAGGATTGATAAACGAGTTCTCTGAAACTCATCTTGAGAGTGTAAAAATAGTGGGGACATTTAAAAAGGATGTCCTTGGTAGAAAACAGGAAGCTACAAGCATATCCGTCTTTCCTCAGACAAGATTTTGGATGACAGTTTCACAAGTGTATCTTTTTTCATATAAAGAACCCTCTTAGTCTGTGACCTGTCACACTTCCACTTAAAAAGTTAATTTTAGCAAGCAACTGACTGTTATGCATTTCCAATCAGTCAAGTGTATCTCTCTGTTGTTTTTCTTTTCTCTAAATCCATGAAATGTTCCAACTGGACGCCGTGTGGCTGGAAAGAAGACTAATAGATATTTCCACAGCTCAATTTAATACACTGTCAGCTGACAAGGCTCCATATGGCGACTACCGTATCGCCACCACAGTCTAAACAAAGGTTTAAAAAATGGAAACGTTAACTAATCGACTCGATGATTTGTTTTCTGCCATGTGACTGCATTCGAATAGTATCAGTATCACAAAATAAAGTGCGTTCAAGCTCAACTTTAACTAGTCCCATGTGTGGAAACTTTTCCACACATCCTGTACTTGGAAAAGACTAGTGAACAGAGTGCCAGTCTTATGAATAAGGTATGCAAACAAAACAAAAGGGATGGAAAAAGTGAAACCTCCAGAGATAAAAGCTGGAAGTTTAAACTTCTAGACACAAAACCTTTCCACATAGTATTCCTTAGAAGTATCTGAACACTTAAGCCACACTTAAAATTTAAAAAAAGATAGCACATGCACACTTTAAGCAAAATACAGACTATTGTTTAAAAGTCTGAGGTGAATTGTATATACTTTAATATTACCAAAGATGCATTAAACTGATAAAATATGACAGTAAAGACATTCCTTTGTCGTTCTATTTCAAATAAACGCTTTTCTTTTAAACGTCCTATTCATCAAAGAATCCTAAAGAAAAATATTTTTATTACTGATAATCCAAAATGTTTCTTAAGCAGCAAATCAGCATATCAGAATGATTTATGAAGGATCATATGACACTGAAGACTGGAGTAATGGCGCTGAAAATGCAGCTTTGCATTAGCAATAAATTACATTCTATATTTACAAATACATTTGAAAAAAATGTATTACTGTTTTAATGCAGTCTTGGTGCATGCATATGTTTTCTTTCTAAAACATTGATCTGAATATTACAAAAATATGTTTGTTGTTCAAAATGAATACAAAAAGTATTATTGACATGTTGATATGATGAATCACAACTGGGTCACTCCGTGTCAACTCAACCAGAGGTCCCCGGCTCAAATGTTTGATTTTGCTAATATTTTTTCTGAAGAAAGATACACATGTATAGTGATGAAAGCCAAAATAGTAAATGTCCTTGATAAATATTTACTGAGTAATCCACTATTTTGTAGAGGGAGGCAATTTGGCAAAATGGCAATTTTCACCTTAGATTCAAAGTCAAGTTACAGGGTGGTAAAAATGACTTCAGAAAGATGGCAGCATCATTATCTTTTTATAAAACAGAGATTAGAACTAGTTCTGTTAGTAAAATCTGTTGACTTTAGCCATCTTTGTTGCATTGTGTGCCAATGGTAACAACAGCACTTTTCAAGTTTTTGTCCAATGTCTGCATGCCTGTAACTCAAGAAGTATTAAAGATATCTTAAAGGTAAGACTGGTATTTTCAATGCAGTTGTCTTGACAGAAAGAAACAAGATACATCTCTAGTTTTAACATTATTTGTGCTTCAGACATTCCTCTTTAAAATAAAAGAAGTCTCATATTTTTTCAAACTGACCCACATTTAGTTTTTGACCATAGAATATTTGTAAATTGCAACTATTTACTCCTGGAGCCATATTAAAATTCCAATATCTCTGGAACCGAATCTCATAGGGCCTTAAAAATTATGATGCCAAATGAAAAGTTTCTTAAGACCCAATATCTAAAACAAAGATTGCTGGAGTCAACAGATTTTACTGATAAATCTACCAATCTCTGTGTAAAAATAAGATAATGATGCTGGCATCTTTCTGAAGTCATTTTTATCCCGTTTGTAACTTGACTTTAAATCTTAGATGAAAATTGCCATTTTGACTTCCCTCTACAAAATAGTGGATAACTCAGTAAATACTTATCAAAGGCATTTAATATTTTGGCTTTCATCACTATACATGTGTATCTTTCTTCAGAAAAATATTTGCAAAATCAAAAATTTGAGCCAGGAATGTTTTTGAAATTTGGTTGATTTGACACGGAATGACCCACCTGTGGTTTCCCTACTGGGACACCTGTGTGAACTTAAGGAGAACTGATTTTACACATCCACTAAAAATCATCGAAATGATGAAAAGGCATTGAGCAGAAATAATGAAATTAGAAAAAAACTTATTTAATGCAATGACATTCAGAGATTTGTGTGGCTTTGGTGTCTAAATACTTCTTGGGGCCACTGAATGTTCTTATAATGTGTTCAAACAATGTGTGTGTGTGTTGAGTGTTTTAAGAAAGGAGCAGTCTGGACACTCCAGAAAATGGTCACATCGCACCAGTAACCTGAGCTTGTGTGTTTCAAAGCCCAGCTCACCGCCTGTCCCCTTGGGTGAGAATTACCCTCAACTCTGACCCTGCACATGTTGGTAGAAACAACACTCCCCCCATGTGTGGACAGCCATGTCTGGGGTTTGCATTACATCATCTATAAAGTCTATCTGCACAAATTTTGGACTATTCAGCTGTTTTTAGTCTCTAGCGGTTGCTATAAACACATAAGCACACCAGCTCAAACTTAAAACTCCAGATTTTGCATGCAACTCTTATGAGGTTTGCTGCTTTATACACGCACGTGTCTGTCTGAATACTCAAGTGTCTGCATCTGAACGCGTTCCCTTTGAAAGTGGAAGTCCCCTACACTGAGCAAACGCACCAGGTTGGCAGGTGAGGGTCTGCGGGGGTGAGTGTACAGTTACTAAGTGGTTTAAGCCCTTGAGGATGAATATAAGTTCACTAAAGCCTGTAGTGATCTAGACCCAGACAGAAGACTGATGCTGTAGCCTTTCACCCCAGCCATCGCTCCCTACCCATCACCCCCAGCCCTCATAACAGAGCTCAACCACAGTAAAAAAAAAAAAAATTACTTTAATTTAAAAAAATTTTTTTACCTTTACTTTACTGCACAAGAGTTATTATACTCTGTAAAAAATGACTCTGTAAAGAATAATTTAACTAGTAATTTTACTCTAACAAACAACATATTCGTCTTCTATACGTGTCTAAAACAAACTGTTTGAATAAAGAAAGACCGTAAGCACTGATGATTTTTATGAAGTTGTAAATAAAACAAAAATTATTGAGGAATGTTGTATAAATATCTTTCAGCTTCCTAATTTCATGTTCAATTCAATGCAAATTAATTGTAACAATGTAATTAACTGTGAAATTTAGCAATTTTAATTCTTCAGAGTACATGTGAAATGTTTTATAATTTTGCTGTTTTATAAATGCAGTTAAGCTACTTAAAACCATATATTTCTAATAGATTTTGGCCAATGCACTTTGCACTGTGACTAACAACTGTCTTTAACCACGGTAAAATTACTGTATTGGAGTCACAGATTACTGCTTTAATACATTATGTTTGAAAAAAAGGCCAACACAGACCTACAGTCAATAAATACATACAACCATTATGATATGTGACGCTGGACCACAAAACCAGTCATAAGGGTAAATTTTGTTGAAATTAACATTTATACGTCATCTGAAACTGAACAAATACGCTTTCCATTGATGTATGGTTTGTTAGGATATGACAATATTTGTCTGAGATACAACTATTTGAAAATCTGAGGGTGCAAAAAAAATCCCAATATTGAGAAAATCGCCTTTAAAGTTGTCTAAATGAAGTTTTTAGCCATGCATATTACTAATTAAAAGTTAAGTTCTGATATATTTACAGTAGGAAATTTACTAAATATCTTAATGGAACATGATCTTTACTTAAAATCCTAATGATTTTTGGCATAAAAGAAAAATCCATCATTTTGACTCATACAATGTATTAAGACTGGTTTTGTGGTCCAGGGTCACATATGTTGTTTTCAACAGCTTAGAGCTCCTTATACTAAACGCACACAGAATTAAAAGCTTTCTAACACCCTCTAATTCATTAGAGCAAAAAAAGCCTTGTTCGGACAACAGTCAGATGCTAGACGGTGATAAGTGAGTAGCTTCACCACTTACTGTAAATGTCGGGGCCACACAAGGCTGTGAGAGGACAAAGTATTGGGTGGCCAGGTTTATATATCCATTTCGGTAGGATGAGATTTTCTGGTGACCCTGGACAAGCTTATAGAGCTCCAAACACATCAGCCCGGCGATCGCAGCTGTTGTGGTGGCGATTGCTGGAATAATGCGGCCAGCAATTAACTTGCTCTGCAGATGAGAAAAAGGGTATTATTTAAATATACATGCACATCTGTACACTGTGCACTGTTTGTGAATTACAAAAACATGCTCTTGGGTGCAAACTAGTCATGCAAACTATTAATGGAAAGTAGTATGGGCAAAGAATAGTATCTGGAATGGATCTCTGTTGTCTAGTATTGCATAATAAAAAAGGTCTTTCCTCAGGGTGTACTGTATGTGTACAGGAACAGAGGACACAAACCCCCAAAGGGGAATGCTGATCACTTTAGAGCTTGTCTCACAAACAAAAGCACAGCAGAGCTGTTTGACAAAGACAAAAGTCATTCACTTTGTGGCGGTCGGCTGTCGGTATATCGTAGTTCTCCGCCCTCAGGTTGGATGCTGCAACTATGTAGTCCATGTGGAAATTGCTGTCATCATCCTGGAAAACAAGAATAAAAAAGAACATTTGGTTCTTTTTTTAAAAACATTTCCTATTTCTTTTCAACTGCGGAAAACACCTTTTGATTTGTCCATCAGCAAATCTTCACCTACCAACCATCTGTTCGTTCATTACCCTAGGGCAAAAACAACGGAAAATAAAGTCCTGTTGTGTCCGAAGTGCAATGCTGATTGCTATCTTTAGTCTTGTATAAAAACAAGAATTTAAAAACAGGAACAAAACATAGCCACAGGTATGTTTGTGCACTTCGGTACAACAGGTACCAGACAAAGATGTCATACCGCATCATATTTAAACTTTGATAGCTTCCTATTTTATTCGATTGTAATGTTCCAGAGACATATGATGTCACACAAAACAAACCACACTTGCTCCAAATTAAACTAGTTTGCAAATAATACCTAGTGATGTTTTAAAGATATGGTTTTAAGTTTTGATAAGCATAATCGCAGCTCAAGAAGTTTGGTGTGATATTAGATATTGCAGGAATGCAAGGATACCCTGGTTCTGAGGTTTTGGCACTCTTCTTACGCCCCAGGCATCGCAGCACTACAAAGACTGTCAAGTATTGGGTGTGTTGGGGGCAACTGCGGGGGTGTTTGAGCGCAGTATATAATTTGGCAACCTGATGCCACCAGAATCCCCCATACGCACATTCCACTGGAAAAACAAAACATCTGATCTGGCAAAGAATTCGTCATCGCTTAAAGTGCACACACACACTTGCACATGCATATGGACATATGATACAAACATTGAGGCCCAAACGTCTGAGATCACTACAGAAATGTTCATTTTTCTAATTTAATAGAATTCTTGCATTAAAAAAATATTATCAGCTTAAAATATAAATATATAATTCCTTGGTATTTGAACTGTTTCTATTTTACTTTAATGTTAGATGCACTTAATCATGTTCTCCACCATCATTTGAGCATCTTGTGCCAGAGTGATTATTGTTAATTACTAAAACCATATAAAAAACATTTTATGAAAAAGTAAAAACTAAACTAAAGTGAAGCATGACACTAAAATCTAGAAAAAATAAGAAATAAATGACAAAAACAACTCAAAATTACTAAAACTAATTAGTGAAAACTGGAAATCTAAAACTAAAATCGAATTCAAAATATTACTAATGTTAATAGCACATCCTTTATATAGAAATAACCATGTTTAGAGCTTCAATGTAAGCAGTACAGTAAAACTTTTATTGTTTTTTTTAAGAAGTTTCTTATGCTCATGTGAAATATTATTTCAATGTAAAATAACTGTTTTCTGTGTGAATATATTTCAAAATGTAATTTATTCCTGTGATGCAAAGCTGAATTTCCAGCATCATTACTCCACTCTTTAGTGTCACATGATCCAAATATATCCTTTAATATTTTGTTGACATGTGATACTTTTTTACAGGTTTCTTTAATAAAAAGTTAAATAGAACAGCATTTATTTAAAATAAAATAAAATAAATATTTTGTAACAATATAAATTACCGTTTGAAAGTTTATGGTCAGTAATTTTTTATTCTTTCTTTTTTTTTAAAAAAAAAATAAATTAATACTTTTATTCACCAAGGATGTGTTAAATTGATTAAAAAAAAGATTGCAAAAACTTTGCATATACTGTTAGAAAAGATTTCTATTTTGAACAAATGCTGTTCTTTTTAACTTTTTATTCATCAAAGAATCCTGAAAAAAGAATCACAGGTTCCAAAAAAATATTAAGCATCAAAACAGTTTCCAAAATTGGTAATAAAAGTAATAAATCAGCATATTCTAATGATTTATAACGGATCATGTGGCACTGAAGACTTGAATAATGATGCTGAAAATTCAGCTTTGCATCACAGGAATAAATTATATTTTAAAATATATTAAAATAGAAAACCCTTATCTTAAACTGCAATAATATTTTACAATATTAATGTTTTTTCTGTATTTATGATCAAGTGAATACAGTCTTAATGAGCATAAGAGAATTATTTAAACATTAAAAATCTTGTTGATCCCAAACTTTTGAGCAGCAGTTTACATTTCATTAGTGACCTTGAAATAGAGCAGAATCTGAGACATTTCTTCTTCATTTTAACTATTCTTTGTTTTAAATGTTTTAAAACCCTAAAACTTGGTTAATTTTCAGCTTTAAATAAAAGAAAATCCCAGATTTTCCATGCGGTTCTAGACTTGTGGACCCTGCAGGACATTTATATACAGAAACCTTTGCCTAACTGTTGCCATATGAACATTCCCAAAAAGATACCAGAATGCTTTCATCTTCAGAGAAAACAAAGACAGAAACAACCAGAGAATGAGAAATGGAGAAATGATAGTCAAGGTCAGACTTAAAGACTGAAGCGATTGTGAATATCAAAGACAGATACATGCAGAGAAACACACAGACTGAGACTAATCCTCTTCCTAACAGAAAACACAGCTGAGATGTTGTTCAGAGACTGATGCCCATTCAGTCTGCATGCATGTGTGTGGAAGCCCATGTGTCATGCAGTCACGACAAAAGACAAAGCAAACACTGACTAAACCAGCGTGCATCCATACTTTTTCATAAGACCCGTCTGTGCATTGGACGCTCTCTTTCTGAGAAGCATGTCACAGTGGTGAGGTTCTGTGAAGAAGATCTGTCTCAACAGAAAGGACGACTGTTTTCTCTGGTCTGTAATGGATGAAGCTGGTTAAGGGTCGATGAAAACTGCAGTCGGGGTTGGATGTTTTAGGGCCAATTTTGCGGTTGAATGAGACCTCCTACCTGAGAGTGGACGCCAACATGTCTGACAGGCCCAGCGCACATACCAAACTTGTGTATTTACTGGAGATGTCAAACTCTACCTTAAGGTGCTACGTTTAAAGGAATAATACTCATCTCTTTTTTTTTTTTAAAGGAAAATCATACTCATCTCATTCTCATGTGATTCCGAACTCCTATTGTTTTGTTTAGTTAGCGTAAAGTCAAAAAAAAGATGTTTTGCAGAATGTCTAAGCTGTGTTGTTTTTCTATACAATGCAATTTGATGGGTGGTGAAATAACAAAAACACCATATATGACCCTCTGCAGTGAATGGGTGCCGTCAGTAATCACAAGTAATCCACATAACTATAGTCTATTAATTAACGTCTTTTGCAAAAAACAAATGCAGCAAGATGTTTTCAACCTCTATCCATAATATTGCTTTCTCCAGTAAGACAAATATGCACAGATCAAACAGCGTTTTCAGGTGAAAACAGCCCAAAACAACACTGTAAACAATAAATAGTTGAGACAACTTAAGGCAACTTGAAGCAGTAAGACTTTGAGCTCTCTTAACAATAGTTTTTTAGCTTTTCTTAGTAAAAATACTTGCACTGATTGTCTTATTTTGCGCACCAACTGAAACAACAATTACTGACACTGAGGTAATTTATTTTATGTATCTATTTTTAGCTTATCTACAAATGACAAACAGTGAATTGGTATAGAAACCTTAATAGTCTAATATGTCGACAACATTGTCTTTGTTTGTAAAACATCTTACAAGACTAAGATATTAAGCAAACAGGTATAAGTGTTTGAACATGCTCTAGGCCTCAAAACTAGACACACAAACCTCAAGAACGGTTGCAGTCAACAAATGTTAAAAAGATGAGCTCTTTACATCACAGTGCAACAAATAACTAACAATAATGACAAAAAAAAAGTTTAAATTAAGTCAGCAGACAGCAAAACAATAATCCCAAAAACAACACCTCCATAATTTATTCACACTGCAGTGCATGCTGGGAACTCACACAGCTTTGACATTTCAACAATGTGAAATTCTTTGTTTGACTAGTTGGGATAACAATATTGTTAGTCTGACAAGGGTTTTTATGTCATTTCCAAAAAGAAAAGAGCATTTGAGACTCTGCATTTGTGTTTGCATTTGCATTGTTTACAGTGAAATATGTTGGTGGATTTTGGTGTGAGAGAACAGGGGATGAATTTTTTCACAGAAGGAAGTGTTATTATGGATTATGGATAGATTTTTACATCACAAGAAGTTAATTGATGCTTTAGAGTGTGTATTACTTGTGGATTATTGCGATATGTTTATCAGTTGTCTGGACTCTCATTCTGACGGCACCCATTCACTGCAGAGGACCCATTTGGCGAGCAAGTGATATAATGTTAAATTTCTCCAAATCTGTTACGATGGACTCATCAACATTTTGGATTGCAGAGGGTCAATTTTGAGCAATTTCTGGGTCAACTATTTCTTTAATGCAAATGATACAAAGAATGAAATATAGTTTCATCAAGACATTACAAAACAACAGTCAATTTTCTGAAATTTAGATTTATCATCTGAATAAATAAGCTTTCCATTGATGTATGGTTTGTTAGGATAGGACAATATTTGTCTGAGACACAATTATTTTAAAATCTTAAATCTAAGGGTTCAAAAAAAATCTAAATATTGAGAAAATCACCTTTAAAGTTGTCCAAATGAAGTTCTTAGCATATTAGTAATCAAAAATTATGTTTTGATATATTTACAAGGAAATTTACAAAATATTTTCATGGAACATCTTTACTTATTATCCTAACGATTTTTGGCATAAAAGAAAAATCAATCATTTTGACCCATACAATAGCCAACATATTTTTGGCTATTGCTACAAATATACCCGTGCTACATATGACTTTTTGTGGTTCAGGGTCACATATGTATTGCAAAAATGCAATGCAAATAAAACACAAGGTACCTTCTCAAACTCCTGTGGATGCATCCGGAAGCTTTGGTCCTTCAGCTGAAGTTTGGCCAGCTTCTCCTTTAACATCTCCAGCTTGACTTTGTCTAAGAGATGCGGTGAAGGATATTAGCAAGAGATATTTAATGCTTAACATTCTTTACAGACTTAATTTTATTGCATTTATTCATATTAAGCCTAAAAGTTCACCTTCTTCTTTTCTCTCCTCATTTTCCTCTTTCAGCTCCTGATCGGTCACTGCTATCTTTACACTAGATTTAGGGGTGAACTCTGGCACTTTTACTCCTTGCAGAATGCTCTGAATATCAGCACGATTTCTTGAGCCTGTAATCCCATAGATATGGCCGTATAAATTGGCCGCTGCCACAATGAAGTCCATATGGGTGGTCTATAAAACAAAAGAAATCCTATTGTAGCTGGCAGAACTGAGGCAAAACTGTGCATTTGTGTTTGATTTTGAGCTGAAGGGTGGAAAAACTTGCCATGGATCACAAACACAGATGCAGAGAAACAGAACTGCAGTGGTTAACAGGAAATGGCGAGTGGAAAGTGTGTAGGGCATTCTAAAAACAACACTCACCCTTTGAAACCACAGAATTCAAACAGACTGTTATGAGTTAAAAGGAATTCCTTTAGGGGAACACAGATCTTACCAAATGCTGATAACATGCGTAAAGAATCATGACAATGGAAACAATGGGCCATAAAATAGAATAATAGTTACAGAATGGGATCATTTGCATATCTAGAGACGCCTAATTAAAATATTTAGGTGGTTTTCTTGATTTTTTCAGTTTATACATGTGTCTGTAAGGGTTTCTGTGAAAAGCATGACTTGTTTGCTAATGTGGCACTGTGTTGACCTGTGTGAGAGAAGTCGGGGTTTAACACGTTTTCACCTTGCTTTGTTAATCACATGTGATCACTGATATCAGATACTATCTTATTCACACAAGGAGAGAAACTGTGAGTCATCTAAACTTAGACAATGCTGTCTGCAGGGGATGATGGGTGATCCTAGAGGCTGTGTGTGGGGATTTACTGAGTAAAACTTACATTGCTGGTGTCAAAGGTCAAAGGATGTGGACATCTCTTTGCGCCCATCCAGAATGGAAGTCCAGAGCTTGTTACCTAGTGGGAAAGAGAAGAGAAAGAAGTGTTTAAAAAATGTATTTTCTTGTTTTTAAATAAACGATAGATATTACATGTGTATGTATTAATTACTGTATTATTATATATACAATTTTTATATTTTTTATTTATTTGATTCTATTAGATATTTTATTAGATTAGATTATTGTCATAAGATGTTTGTCTTTTTTCCTTAAAATGTTTTTATAAACATTGTTTTAATATACAAATACATTGTTACAGATTCTATATAGTTCTATTGTTATTATATTTGTGTATGTAGGCTCAATTATTTACATTTTAAATATTACTATATATACATTTTATATTATTTTTATTTTGTTTATAACATTTATAAATGTTACTTTTAAATGTAAATATATTTATACTAATTAAAAATATATAAATAATTTTAAATATATATATATATATATATATTTGTTATTTAATAAAATATAATTATTTTACTTACTTATTTACTTTTTATTATAATTATTATTGTACGTTTGTCTATTTTTGCAATTAAATATAATTTATTGTTGTTCATTAAAAAAAAATATATATATTGGTAAAGACGCTATATAGTTGGCTCCAGTAAGCAAGATTGAAAGACGTTTGTCCTTTTTTCCTTAAAATATTTTTTATGAACACAGTTTTAATATACAAATACACTGTTAAAGATTCTATATAGTTCTATTGTTATTATATTTATTACATGTGTACGTAGGCTCAATTATTTACACTTTAAATGTAATTATATATACTTTTTATATTATTTTTATTTATTTTTATTACATTTATTTGAAAATGTAAATATATGTATACAAATAATAATTTTAAATATATATAAATGATATTTGCTATTTAATAAAATATGATTATTAATTTAATTACTTATTTACTTTTTATTCTAATTATGTTTATATGTTTGTCTATTTTTACAATTAAATATAGTTTTATTTATTGTTGTTTATTTAAAAAAACAATACAAATATGATTAAATTTGCTACATAATCAGCTCCAGTAGGCAAGAATAAAAGCGTTTGCCCTTTTTTCCTTAAAAAGTTTTTATAAACATTGTTTTAATTAATTAAAAATTTAAAATAAATTTAATAAAGTTTAAATATTATTTTTATTTTGTTTACAACATTTACAAATGTTATTTGTAAATGTAAATATATGTATACTAATTTAAAACAAATAAATAATTTTAAATATATATAAATTATATTTTCTATTTAATAAATTATGACTATTTTATTTACTTATTTACTTTTCATTTTTACAATTAAATATAGTTTTATTTATTGTTGTTTATTAAAAAAAAACAATAAAAACATTGTTAAAGACGCTATATAGTCGGCTCCAGTAAGCAAGAATGAAAGACGTCTACATGTGTTGTGAGCCAAATGGAAGCCCTGCAGCCACTTGTCACATGCTGTTGTCAAGTGGACGTGATTGGTCACCATAAAGCCCGTGTCTCCAAGCCTTTTGCTCAGACAGACAGAATAATGAGTTTATCATGTGTGTGTTCAATACAATTAGTCTTTTAACAAAAAACAGAAGGCGCTGTTCAAAAGAGCAAAGACAGACCAAAAGATCAGTAATACAAGGCTTATCCCACTGGTTTGTGTGTGTTACAACCGTCTTTCTGCACTCCAGGAAAGACGTCCAACTGATAATGAGAAACTGTTATGTCAAGCTCATTCAAACCTCAAGAGAACTACAAGATTTAGTACACCCATGTAAAATGGATCATGCACAAAACCTCAAACTGAACTGTGGTCTACATCCCCTTTCACATCTGCAGCTTCAGGTTTTGCAACTGTTATATCTGGACATGCAAGATAAAGGACAAAGTTTCAAAACTCTTCTTGACCATATCACCTCTCCTCTGGACGCACGTTTATCTCAGTGTGCAGGCACTGATGCTATGGATTAGACATCTCTCCACATCCGTACTGTTACGTAACCATAAACGCACAGACTCCCACTGGAAGTGATCAATTGTACTTTTACACCACCAGTGATACCAAATAAGAATGTCATATTTAAAAAGTAGTTGTTGCAGTATGCTGCCATCCTCATGACGAAGCTTTTTGTATTTATAATAAGTTATTTTAATTTATAAACTCCAGATAATGAATGACTGATAGTCTGTTATTAGACGACAAAGTGCCTGTTATTGTGACTTTATCATGCCATTTAAACCTTTACTGACCTTTACTGAGCCCATTGTAGTTATAGACAACAGTGCCACCTTCTGGTGCATTCAAAGCATTTTACAGTATAAGAATAATAATTCGCTTAAAGAAATTTTTGTATATACAAAAATAAAATTAATAAAATTACATGCATATATATATATTTATATTAATATTTTTAAATAAGTCTCTCTTCATCCCATTTATTTGATCCAAAATACAAAAGAAACTAATATTATGAAATATTATTGCTTTTAAAATAACAGATTTCTATTTTAATATACTTTAAAATCTAATTTATTTCTTTGATGCAAAAGTATCATTACTCCAATCTTCACACAATCCTTCAAAAATTATTCTAATATTTCAACATTTATTATCAATGTTGGAAACAGTTGTGCAGCTTCATTTTTTTTGGGGGGGGATCTGATTTTTTTTAATGATTTTTTTTGTGATACTTTTTTTCCAGGATTCTTTGTTGAATAAAAAGTTAAAAAGAACAGCATTTATCCAAAATAGAAATCTTTTCTAGCAATATAAGTCTTTACTATCACTTTTTTTTATCAATTTAACACGTCCTTGCTGAATAAAAGTATTAGTTTCTTTCAAACAAAAAAGAAAAAATTTACTGACCCCAAATTTTAAAAAGATTTCTATTTTAAATAAATGCAATTTCTTTTTAATTTCTATTCATCAAAGAATCCTGAAAAAAAAGCAGCAGAACTGTTTCCAACATTGATAGTAAATCAGCATATTAGAATGATTTCTGAAAGATCATGTGACACTGAAGACTGAGGTAATGATACTGATAATTCAGCTTTGCATCACAGGAATACATTTTATTTTAAAGTATATTAAATAAAAAAACACTTTTTTAAACTGCAATAATATTTCACAACATTACTGTTTTTTTCTGTATTTATAATTAAATAAACACAGCCTTGATGAGCAGAAAAGAATTCTTTTAAAATATATTAAAAAAGCTTACTGATTCCAAAGTTTTGAGCGGAAGTGTATACATGTATATAAACCACAAAATATTCACACTGTCCAGTAATAATTATTCTTAGTGGATAAATTTCCTCAATTATCAGGAAAATTATGTCACAAGTGGGTAAGAAAATCGTAATGGTTCTTAAAACCATTTTCATTTTCATTCTTTTTTTATTTTGGGATTTGATCTAGATATGCTTTCAAGAAATTTACCCTATTACAGTGATAATTCCCTTAAAGTATCCCTTAAGTTGCATAACAGCCTCAAAGCAGCAACTTTCTGATTACCTAGTCATCGGCTTTAGCCACTATGTTACACATTTGTATAAATGTGTTACCTGTTCAGGGGGAAAGCAGTGCAGTAGTTGTCGAATGTGATTGTTATAGAGCGTTTCCCACTGTCTGCGGGCCCAGCTGACACAGTCAGCCCAGTTCTGAGGCCATTCCTCGCCCAGACTCCTATAGACGCCCTCCAGTATTTCCACAGCCTCCACATCCCCACGGGTGACTGTGCGATCGACAAACGTTGGGTCACTGCACAGATGGAGAATAGAGGAAAAGCTATCAGTATATGAGTAGTTTTAGTTTTTTATCATCAATTGTTTAGGCAAAGTTTCATTTGGCACCAAAAGCATGGCTATTATCATTAACCGAAACCATTAAAAAAACTTCCAGTTTTTAACTGGAAAGCTGTTGAGTTGGGTGGGGTCCTTCCGTGACTTCACTCACAGGCTGCAATTTGCCGACAGCCAAGAGGAAGTAGTTGAAATTGAGGCAGATAAGCTGCTGCCTTCCCTTTGCGGTATCTGCCCACAGCACACAGCACCTCAACTTCCTGCACACTCGCCTCTCTATAAACATCCTTCACTTCATTTCAGATGGAAAAGAGATCTGACAACAGTTGACACTTGTGGCAGGAAGCCAGAGGGCAGCCTGAAGTTGCACTAATAATGAATAGCTGAGCCTGGACGTGAGCCTGTATACCTGAAGGAGTACAATATTGAAACAGAGTCTCTGACACAATATCTGCTGATAACAGCAGAGCCCCAGTTTCTCTTCTAGACTATTAAATTAAATGCAGCTATACCTGAGAAAGTTGTTCACATTCTCCGCCACTTGTTTGAAAAGTCCCTCAAACTGGTCTCTGGCCCACTGAAAATGACAAACAATTGATTTATGATTCACACACAAGCTTCATGTATGGTAGAAATGCAACTATTATGTTACGTTTAAATATTTGTTTGTAAATATATACTTTAATTCTGTTTATTTATTATTATATTGCATCTAAAGGAGAAGTTCACTTCCAGAACACAAATTTACAAATAATGTACTCACCCTGTTGTCATCCATCCATTGGCATCCATGAAAAAACATTTCAGGAATTTTCTCAACATAGTGGACTTCAATGGTGCCCGTGAGTTTGAACGTCCAAAATGCAGTTTAAATGCAGTTTCAAAGGGCTCTAAACGATCCCAGCTAAGGAATAAGGGTCGAAACGATCTGTCATTTTCATTTTCTAAAAGATAAAAATTTTGTAGTTTTTAACCTCAAATCCTCGTCTTGTCTAGCTCTGCCATGTGCATGCGAACTCTGTGTAATCCGGGTCAATACAGTTAGGGTATGTCAAAAAACTCCCATCTCATTTTCTCCTCCAACTTCAAAATAATCCTACATCGCTGAAGAAGTACCAACCCAGTGTTTACAAAGTGAACATGCAAAGAAGGTGAAACACACTTTACAAAAAAGATAAAACAGCAATGTAGGATGATTTTAAAGTTGGAGGAGAAAATGAGATGGGAGTTTTTTGACTAACCCTAACTGTATTGACCTGGATTACACAGAGTGAGAATACACATGCGCATCACAGAGGTTAAAAAGTATATAGATATTGGAAAATTAGATATTTCTTGACTGGGATCGTTTAGAGCCCTTTGAAGCTGTGTTTAAACTGCATTTTGGACGTTTAGACTCACGGGCACCATAGAAGTCCACTATATGGAGAGAAACCCTGAAATGTTTTCCTCAAAAAACATAATTTCTTTACGACTGAAGAAAGAAAAACATGAACATCTTGGATGACAACGGGGTGAGTAATATTCTGTAAATTTTTGTTCTGGAAGTGAACTTCTCCTTTAAAGTTGAAGTTGACAATACTGCAATGAGCACTTATAATAAACAGGATGTTACTGTCTTTTGGTGTGGATGCAAATATACAGCAGCTATTGTTCAAGTTATCTTTATAGCTATCATTCTTGGTGTAAATGGGCCTCTAATTGACATTTGGAGTAAACGACACCAGTTTTATCTCCTAAAATGCGTTCATCAAAATGTTTGTGATTTGTGATCACAAAATTAGAAAAACTAATGGCTTTTAAATTGCCAAACAGATGAATTTACAGTTAAATAAACTTTACAACATCACAAATGCATTCTGACCTGTAGTGTGTGCTCTATACGGTGAGGGAAGTTCTTAAGTGTACAGATGGGAATGGCTTTCTGTCCTCCAGATGTGGAGAGTCCGTATGATTCAGTCAGGCGAGGTACTACCACCAAAGTGTGACCTTTACTACCCAGAGTTCCTCCCTCCAGCATAGGCTTTTTGTTTCGCACACAGCATTGGTCGAGATAGACCCCTAATGCATAGGGAAAATAAATGTTTATGATTTACAAGTTTGCATTGCCATTTTGGGTGAGATTACATAAACACTGTTGGTGCATCACAAAAAAACAAGCAAAATCAGCACTTACGTGCATCCACATTATCCAGCGCTGCTGCCACACCATCAAGGTTACTGTAAAACGAATGTGTGTAGACCTCCTCTGTCTCAGGACACACGCGGTTCTGGTGAGCTGTGATGTTCATGTAAGGGTTCATTTCTTTAACAGACTCTGCCGCCACCTCAGATTTTAGCCTCTGAGGGAAATGGAAAGAATAAATGTAAATGCATTAGTGATTTTACCAGAGTTAAGAGGTTACGTTAGGCACAAAAAGTGGATGTGGCTCATTCAGTCAGATTTTTGACAGCAGTCATTGATATCTTAGTGAAACCATTTCATTTTGTGAATTGTAAGTCAGTTTTGTAGCACTTCAGTGCCAACTCGTCTTACCCCAATGTCCTTAGAGTGGAACAGAAACTGTCGATTCAGATTCGATCGCTCAATAGAGTCCATGTCAGTCACCGTAATGTTCCCGCCCTCTCCTGCACCCAGACCAATCAGAGCAAAGTTCTTCAGCAGCTCACAACCGATTGCTCCAGCTCCGACCTGATCATAGACAAAGACATTTTAATGAGAATCGACAATAAATATTTAAATTATTAATTTCCAAAACTGAGATGCAGAATTATGAAGTGAGGTTAAATATGTCATAAAATTTAGATGTGATGTTCTTTATAGCATAAATATAAACTACTGTTCAAAGTTTTGGTTTGGTAAGATTTTTATTGTTTTTGAAAGAAGTCTCTTCTGCTTACCAAGGCTGCAATTATTAGTAAAAACAGTGAAATATTATGAATATTTAAAATAACTGTCTTCTATTATAATGCATTTCAAATTGTAAATTATTTCTGTGACGCACAGGTGAATTTTAAGCATAATTACTCCAGTCTTCAGTATTTCATGGCCCTTCAGAAATCATTCTAATATGCTGATTTGCTCCTCAGGAAACATTTATTTTTATCAATCATATTTTTGGGATACAGTGATACATTTTTCAGGATTCTTTGATAAATAGAAAGCGCAAAAGAACAGCAATGCTTTGTAACATTATAAATGTTTTTACTTGTCATATTTAATCAATTTAATGCATCCGTGCTGAATAAAAAATATTTTGTTAAAAAAACATATATATAAAGATCGCAAACAGTGAACAGCGAACAGTGAATAAAACTTATTCTTTATTAGAATAAAACTTACATGAGCAAACTGTTTCAAAAAGAAGAAGTACACAATTTAGCAACATTCAGAGTTATCAAAGTAGCACACCAAAAAATCCTCCCTCCCAAAAATCTGAAATATTCGGTTGATTCACAAGGGAAACTCTGACTGACATATCCTCAGTGCTCAGCAGGAAATTTCAGACGGCACATAAAATATTTCCTGTGCATTCGACACCACTGACTCACCAATCTGCTCACTGCTCCTCAGAGCAGATAAACCGTGAGATCCAACATGGTTTACTACAACACAAATCGGGGTAATGTCCTTCTCTGCTGGTGAAACAAGAGAAATACACTCACCAGAAAATACTTCTGTTTCTTCAGTTTGTCTTGAAAAGCAGATCCAAACACAGCAATCTGCCCGTCATATCGACTGTCCCTCTACAGCACAGAAGATAAAGATCACAAAGGCTCAGCTGTTTCTGTTCATCAAAAACAAGACTTTTATATTTTCTAAATACTGAGAATGAGCTGGCTTGTAGCTTACAGGAGCACACGCATCTTCAGAAAGGACTCCATCATAATCCTGAGGTAGGCATTCCAGGGCATCGAAGTACAGCCACTGTCTGAGAGGAGTGAATTTACCACTGCACGCCTGAAAGATTTCATACACGCATAGTTATTAAAAAATGTGCTCATATACAGCATGGTCTCAATCTCAACCGCTGTTGGCAGTGTAAAATGTTGAAGGAATAAACTCACCTTCACCACCTCCTGAGCGGCCAGACCGCCAATGAAGGCATTGATAGGTGCCAGGTCACCACTGGCAACCAGAGAAAATTGCCTTACAGCGTCTTCATCGAGCTCATCAAACTTTGCATCTGTGCAAAGCTCTTTTGTGATATTAACCAACACTTCAGCATCAGCCTATAGAGGACAGCAAAAACACAGAGATGAAATACTGACCTATTGCATATTATATTGTTTTACAATGTGGTATGTTTCCTTCTAATTAAAAATACAATTCCAGGCCTATTTTCAGTAGTAAAAATTCATTTTAGTCTGTTTTCGTTAGACACAATGCTGTCTAAAACTGTTTTAGTTACTTTTTGGAATAGTTATGAACCATGTCACGATACACTGAATCATTGCCAGAGCAAACATGTTATGTATTGTATAACATACCCACATACAAAAGAGTAATGCTTTTATGTGTATAATAAAATGTTTTAATGGAGATTGAAGTATATCAATTTTTAATGAGGAATCAGTTTTTCAGAACAGAACAAATTCTTAGCCAACATTTTACACAATGTTGTGATTATACACTTGGTCAAACAGGTCACACCTGTTTGAATGATTCTTCAAAAATGTTCTGTGAAAATATTGCAGATGTACTTTTAAAAACGTATTTAGCATAAAAGTGTTGTTTGACTGACCTGGGATCTAGGAAGGGGTGTCCGACCGTATTTCTCAGTGAATCTATGCAGGGCCTGGAAGGCCAGGTGCAGAGACTGGTGTCTTTTTGTCTTGCCATAGTCTGTCATCTCCACAAGCTCAGGATTTCTGATCGCTTCATCCAGTGCCACATTCAGAGGTTTCTGCGTGAATTAAAATATCAACTGAATGACATGCATTGCTATTATACTGAATGCTTACACACTTCCAAATTTAATTTGTGCTCCTAACTTAAAAAAATTTAGGAGCACAGTCAAAATTTTAGGAGCACCTTCTAATCCATAATCAAAAAATATTTTTCAAAAGCAGCCTTCCCATTACAAGGTGGGTGCAGGTGACTCCTCAAAGTGATTTACAGGGGAATTTGTTTTTACCTTTGAAATGGCATTTTTCTAACTTTATTAAAAGTATGTCACCTTTTCTGTCAATTTTTTTAATTATATTTTTTAAGCTTTTTAAAATTTCTAATTAAAACAATGCAATAAGAACAGATAGAATAAGAATAAGTTACCAATCAATTGAAATCAGTATTAACAAAATTAATTTGTACTACAGAGGTGGCATTGAAAAAAAAAGTGGCCTGTAAGTGTATTTTCATATGTTTAATGAAGCATGAGCGCAATTAAATTAATAAATTCATGTTGAGATTAATGTTTTAAATATAACTTTAACATCATGAATACAGAAACATTAAATGATTTAAATAACTGAAAAGATACTTTAAAAATGAAACTAAAGTCACTGATTTAATTACTGAATCATATCATTCATTTGATTCGTGATTTATTCAGGAATAAAGAAAGTGACTGTATGAATGGTAAATCAAATCACTGACTGACTAAAAAACGTACGTTCATTCATAAACTAAACGCCGCTGTGTTTGAATGGAGATGTGCAGCAGCTCAGTTGTGACTAGTTTCAGACTTTTTTAATATTAACTTCTTGTTTGTATTAAATCAATATCTCATTTACAAACTCCTTTAAAAATTATTAAAAGCTGTCACTCATCTTAGTTCATCGCAATCTCACAAAGTTCCATTATAATCAATTGTTTATGAAAGGATTGGTGAGATATGTCTGTGATACATTACTTAATGTTGCAAAAACATGTAGAAACCTCAGTGCAAACACAAATATGCTGATCTGATCAGTCGCACTGGTGCTCCTAAATATTTTTACACAGTCGCACGCAGTAGTTTTCATTCGCAAATGCGACTGAATGGTCGTAGAGCCCTGAGTAGCAACTTAAAATATTTGATTATTCCTTACTATGCAGTCACATATCCACACTACTGAATAAATCAATCATACTTACAAAGCTGAGGATTTCAGGCTGTTTTACTTCAGTTGCCACTCCACCCTTCACATACTCAGAAAAGCTTGAAGTATCACAAATACTGAAGGAGTACTTGTCTAAAACATTAAAATATATTGTTATTGAGTAATTTGCATGCTACTGTCATTTTCTTGACCTTCTCTATCAATGATCAGCTCTTGATGTTTTCCATATATTTGATTATATGAAACCTACCTCTCACTTTGATCTGAATGGGGCCATGACTATTGAGTTCAGTCATGCCTTGAATCTCAGAGAAATTTACAAACATGCCATCGATGAACTCATGGCTTTCCTCATCTGTGCATGTCACTATGCCTGGATTGTCCTATGATGGAAAACACATATTTGCAGCTCAAATTCATTAGAGGATAGTAAAAAGTGTATTGGAAATTAAGAAATGTTGACTCATATGGAGCGGTAGGAAATGCTGGGCAACTTGTTTTGATTCCATTTGGCACCTCTAGAAAGTTACACAGAAACTAAAAATGAAAATTGTCATGTTCAAGACTATAAAAATATCTGAGAGATTTCTGTACCTCTGTTGAAAGTCCATTCAACCCAAATTTTGACACTTCGTATAGTTCATTAAGAAATAATAACGATAACCCACATGAATCTGTTTAATCTAAGTCTTCTGGTAAGGCACAATCATTTTATGATTAACATATTTAGGTTTTTATTTTTTATTCACATTTAAACACTGATCTACACACATACATAGAGCAAATTAATATGGCAAACAGAAGCTGAAACATGCATTTTTTCTGGAATCTTATGGATTAGTTTAGCTGGAGTGAAGGAAATCTCTCAGATTTCATTAAAAATGTTCACAATTTTAAAAAGATTTGGAACTACATGAGGGTGAGTATCCCCTTAAGAGCACCAAACTGAAAGAAAATGTGATTTTTGTCCTGTGTCACCTTGCTGATTTGAGCAATCATGGATGATACTGGAGTCTCTCCATTTGTGTCTCTGACCTCAAATGATTCGCCAAAGTCACAGAACAGCTGCCTGCAAACCAAACAAAAATCAGAATCTGATTCAGCATGATTTTAACCAGTTTCACATATGTTGCTGATTCATGGGATGCAGCCTACCCACAAAGCCCTCTGGTGTCAGCCACGATAAACTTTATATTGTTCGAGTGACAAAACGCTCCCACACGTAGCTGCTCTTCTAAAGGTGAATTTGTGAGCACCACCACCTATTGTAATAAACAAATAAGCAAGAAAAAAGGGTTAAAACTATTTTTTTGCACATGCATATGAGACCAGCATCACTACTTACCTGGAACTTGCCGAGGAAGTCCTCATTGAGTTTATTAGTCGAGGCAGACACTCGAACGTAGACGTTCAGACTAGAGAGCTGCTTTTCAGAGCACAAGGCCCTATTCTGACCCACGTCAGCTTCCTTCAGGTAAAACTACAGAAAGAATTTGTTATTATATAAATAATTCTTTGTAATGGACCCATCAAAAACACCTGAACAAACCATTTGCATTTCTACAAATGTACTAACTTACATGTCTTTCTAAACTAGTGTGACTTGCTTTGTTTCATGGAGCACAAAAGGGGAGCGGCTTTTTCCATGCAATGAAAGTAAATTCTTTGCACTTCAGCTCTCAAAACTATTTGAAGTTCCATTTAATATAAAACATTGGTTTAGCAAGTCTGAATGCACACAAGCGTTAATCGTCGTTCAAAACGGCAACTCGGAGCATATTCAAAATCATCTTTTGTGGTTAATATATTATGACAGATGATTCACTTAAGTGGGCTATTCTTTTAAATGCATTAATAGGACTTATTACCTGAGAGGACAGGTCTCTCCACTCCACCACACCCTCATCCTGAATGGTGACCGATCGAACTCCAGCCAGGATCAC
Source organism: Labeo calbasu (assembly GCA_019740295.1). Lineage (NCBI taxonomy): Eukaryota > Metazoa > Chordata > Actinopteri > Cypriniformes > Cyprinidae > Labeo > Labeo calbasu. The sequence goes on along the minus strand of JAHKKF010497636.1, from coordinate 7,279 downwards.
ATTTTTGGCAATCTCCACGCCAAGACCTCGCATTCCAGCAATGAGAACATCAGCCTTTCCCATGCGACGCATTGCATCATGATCAATCACGTACCTGTTGTGAGAAGAAAAATTGCACCATGCATAAAGTAAACTTTCCCTACTTGGTGATTTAATATTTAAAACATTTGAACTGTGAATGATGCTATTTTAGATAGTATTTCGTGCAACATAAAAAAATACTTATTTTGATCTCAGTTAAAACAAGCATACATTAAATTTTGCAAATGCTACCATGATGTATTCTTTGCACTTTGCATATTTAAATAACATATGGAATATTTTCACATATCAGTAGGCTACTGAGAATGGGGGAACAAATTATTTAAAAAATCATAATGCTCTTAAACAGTCATCATTTATTGTATTTGACAAACTAACTCTAATCCAATTCTAGTAAACAAAATAGTATGCAAATTATGTCAACTATGCAAAACAAAACAAAACAAGACCCCAGTTACTTTTGCTTTGGTTTTCTGTGAAACATACTAAGAAGAGACAAGTCAAACTTGGGTGTAACCATTTACATCGCTAACTTGGAACATGCCAACAAGAAATACGTAACTGGAATTCCTCAAACTAAGTAATCTGACCTGATGATTTACAATTACATTAAAGGTGATACAACAAACTGAAAAACTAATAAAAGTGTCTACTTTTAAAGGCTTCCATAGTACATGCTTCATTTGTTTGTTGAACAAATTCTGTTTTTTTACTCATGTATGTATGCATGTATTTTTTGAACAGCGAAAACTCCAAACCTGTGAAATTATATATATACTTTTAATGTCTAAATGGAATTATAATACGTGCAACACAGATTTTCTCCACTGGGAATGTAATTCAAGTGACTGCATTCAGTTTCAACAGCACTTAATTAAAGTACATAAAGTAAAAATGATAACTAGAAAAGAAAGTATGATGCTTTATACCTCTCAGCAGTGACTGCTGGCAATAAAATTTCCAAAAATAACAGAAACAGAAAGCACAAAATGGTAGAGGGTAAAGGGAAACCCAAGATGCAGATAAGAAAAGTTCATAATATTTTACAGTACACTTACAGCTGTCGAGAATATAACCCCTCGTCAATATCAGCCTGAGCCATTTTCTGTAAGAATGACAAGTCGTTATCAGTGGTGCCCTTTACAAAGAAGTACAGCATTGTATCATATGCTAATACCATGGTAAGTTTTGTTTTCCGTATTCATGTACCATAGTATTTACATGTACATCCTAAAAGCACTGTATTATTAATATGGTGCATGTCCAGTATGTTAGTACCACTGTACATGTTTGCAATCGTGAGGTTTTTAAATACACCTGTTCAACGCCTGGGTGTAAACACAGTGCAAGTAGTTGAGAGCTTTCAAGGATATTGTACATTAGCGAACAATAAGTGACCAATGACTAATGTATAAATATGGCAACTGCACAGTTAGCTGTAATGAGCTATTACTGGAAAAAATCCTTAAAGATTAGGCAATATTTTCAGTAAGATTTACCTTTCAGCGGAGTTTGGCGTTTTGGTTCCAATGTCAAAACAGAAAGTCATTTGATTCAGAGGAGGTGGTTTCACTTTCGTTTCTGTTACTGTGTAACTTTCGGTCTCTCCCTCACATTCGGCCATACTGAATGGTTAAAAAGCCAGTTATTTATATTTTGATGTGGCTTTGAAAGCTTCTGTCACCGGACGCTGAGATTCCTTAGGTGAGGTGAACACATTGTAGGTTTGTACGAAAAAATCACCACAGAAGAACCACAAGATGGCGCTGCAAATCTACGGAAATAACTGCATAAGCGCCGACAATCTCTGGCTAGAATGCAAGGAAAAACAAGTGACTGGGCACAAAACGACCCGGTATTGATCTCAAATCGGTCAGATAAGATGAGTCTAAACAATTATTCCCTATTTGCACTCAATATTTCAACTGAAATGTTAAAGTTCCACTCTGTCGTTTGTCAGGACCAAAAAGGTCAAAACCGCTACTAATAATATGGTCTGATGACGAACGCTAGCTGTCATGTGACACGTGTTACTTTTTTCAGCGCTTACTTGGATGAACCATTTACAATCGTTTGTGATTTCAAAAAATACGTACATGACCCTGGACCACGAAACCAGTCGTAAGTACCACGGGTGTTTTTGTAGTAATAGCCAGACATACACTGTATGGATCAAAATGATCGATTTTTCTTTTATGCCAACACACATTAGGATATTAAGTAAAGATTATGTTATATATAGACATTTTGTCAATATCCTAATGTAAATATATCAACACTTAATTTTTGATTAGTAATATGCATAGCTAAGAACTTCATTTGGACACGTTTAAAGATGATTTTATCAATATTTTAATTTGTTATTATTGTTATTTATTTATTTTGCTCCCTCAGATTCCAGATTTTTAAATAGTTGTATCTCGGCCATATATTGTCAAACCATACATCAATGGAAAACTTATTTACTTAGCTTTCAGATATACATTTTAAAAAAGTGACCCTTATGATTGGTTTTGTGGTCCAGGGTCACATATATTGCTAATAGTATGTCAATTAGTAATGTATGTTTATTATTATACTTAATTAAACGTGTTACCGTAGAAGTCTCACTGGAGTCTCAGTCACTTTAAACTTGCTCAACTAATAAATTTAATAAAGTTACAGTGTTGTACATTTTACTGATCCAAACAATTTCCATTTGATTTATGCATATGTGCATTTAGTATTTAATACTCTAGAATTTAAATTAATTGCTATTCTAATATGACAAAATAATAAAACAAAAGAGTGGGCATGACTTTTTGACCTCAGAGTGTTTTTCTTTTTGTGTTTATTTTCTCTGTTGTCAAGTTAAATAATGATCTCATAAACTTTATTTAATGAATAAATTGATTATTTGACAAAATAATGCAAGTAATTTCAGGTATTAAAAATAGTACAGTGAAACTGTAAACTAAATTCACAAAGAATAAGAATTTACAGTGTGATTTATGTTATTAAATAATAATCGTAATACAGTACAATCATCAACATTAATAAGCAGCTTCTCCAAACGGTAGTTTGGCTATTAAAGCATTTAAATTGATAAAGCAATAGATACTGTTTAAAATAAAGACAAAATTTGTGGTTTCTTTCCATAGTTAATGTGATCAACAACACCTTTGTGAACTTGAAGTGAACATATTTCATACATTCAATAAAAATGACAAAACGGCAGCTGATTAAAAGACATTGCACAAAAATGGCTCAGAAAAGTAAAGCCCTGAGTAAAGTTCAGTCATTTGTTTGTACTGTGTTTGGTTTACATGGTTTGATATTTTGTTATCTACTGTAATTCAATCATATCTCATAATTAAACACAAATAAATCAAATTATGTCTAAATAAACTGTAGCCAAATAAAATACATTATTTTGATGGTACAATCCTTACAATAATAACGTTACAAGTAAAGTATTCCTTCATTTGTTTCGCAAACTTCTGGTCTCTGACTCCATATATTAAAGGACTCAGTAATCTTGGCATAATATTAGTAAATAGATAAATACTGAAAGTGATCTTAGTTTGGTGAAGACGGAAAAAAGGGGTAATAAGTATAAACATAAAAGGAGTGATATAAGAAAGCATACAAAGAAGTAACTGGACACCATGCAACAATATCGTACTCCGAGCCTTATTTGCTGAACCCTTTGAAACGGCCTTTCTGGCAGTAAACAGGACTCTGCAATAAGTATAAATGAGAATTATCCACACCAATGACATACAGATGACTTGTGAAGCTGTTGTGTTGTCCTGGTGGGCTTTGGAAGGGAACACATAAATTGGGTAGCAAGGTACAAATGATCTGAAGAAAGATATGGGTTGCGTTAAAAGTGAAATAGTGATATCTGCTGAAGAACGTATAGCTGCTATAACCCAAATCATACATATAAAGATGTAGGTCCTTTGTGGTGTGCAAATCTGAGCGTGATGCAGTGGTTTACAAATAGCAATGAAACGCTCTATTGCCATACCAGCCAGATTCAGTGGAGTGATCATAAACGTGGTTGTGCCAAGAACCACCAATATGCAACACAATGAAACATTCACAAGTGGTGAAGCGTAGGTCAGCACGTATAAAGTCACTGATATGCATATCATGAGCATGTCATTGATTACCAGGTGAATGTATAAAATGTATCTGGAGTCTCTTGAAAACATTGGATTGGAGAAGAAAGTCACCACCAGCATTCCGTTAATGAAATTAATGATAAGGCCGAGAGAAACAATAACAATGTTTTTGGCAAGAGCTTCTTCATAACCATCCACAGTCCAGATCGTCGAGTTCATTTTCCAGTTCTTTACAAGCAACGATCTGGAACAGAAAGAGAAGAGAGTGGTTAAAAAAATGACCTTTTGTACAGTCTTAGCATATTTCTTGTAGATAGACTTACCTTGGAGCAGAAGAACCATTTCTGGATGGTGGGCAGTCTATAGCTCACGTATGTTTCAATCACACTACTTTCATGTGTTATTTATGGTTTGTGGAAAGGGCAGAGATCATGAATATTAAATAAGATGGTCACTGGCCATGGGCCACATTCATTTAGCCTATTCAATCATTTGCTGTTTCATGACAGTGGAGTATTTGCAATGCAAATGCAAGTAACACCATGAATATCACACTGATGAATCTACAGTCAATCCACTGCCTGAGATACAACTATTTGAAAATCTGGAATCTGAGAGTGCAAAAAAATATTGAGAAAGTCTCCTTTAAAGTTGTCCAAATGAAGTTCTTAGCAATGCATATTACTAATCATAAATTATTTTTTGATATATTTATGGTAGGAACTTTACAAAATATCTTCATGGAACAAGATCTTTACTTGATATCCTAATTCTTTTTGGCATAAAAGAAAAATCGATCATTTTGAATCATACTATGTATTTTTGGCCATTGCTACAAATATATCCATGTTACTTATTACTGGTTTTGTGGTCCAGGGTCACAATTCATAATGCAACTTAGGTAAATATTGCACTCCCTGTCATTGCCACAAGAGGTTGCACTCATTACACTCTCACAAAAAAGATACACAAGCTGTCATTGAGGCAAAAACCTTTCAAAAGGTACTAATGTGTTTAATGTAGGTACTAATTTTTACACTTTAGGTACAAATATGCATGCTTTAGGGGTAAATAAGTTACAAAAGTGTACCTTTTCAAAAGATACTGCCTTAGTGACAGCTATTGCACCTTTTTTCTGAGAGTGTACATAACTTCTGTCAGTTTTGACTTTATGCACAATTACTGTCATTATCAGATCTGATGAATAAACATATCATATTAGTAACCTTACAAATGTTTTAATAATTATATTGGTTTTCAAGAAACAATGCTGTTAAACCTTCTATACACAGTCTTTAGACCTCTAAACTGACTGCATGCACATGAAGAAAGTATTCTGAGAGACAAGATATAACTGGGCGATGTGAACTCAGAACTCAGAGAAAGAAGTGTGATATAAACCTGCAACTCTGAGAAAAAAACTGTCTGAATTGTGCCTCTCTTAAACCTTTCCTTCTTATTATTTGATTATTATTTCATTTGCCCCACCCGCACCTTTCTTTCCTATTCTCCCTGTCCTCTGTGTTCTCTGTCCTGTGCCAGAATGTTATCTAATGTACCCCTTGTAGTTACGCTCTAGTCCTGCACATTTCAACAAAGCCTTTTCTTCCTTTTTTTGAGTGTTTTCCTTTATAAGGTAGTTTTGATTGCTATTTTTGACACGCAATGAAACCCACTGAGCTCTGAGTCCTTGTCTGATTTACCCCAAACCTGCACTTGTTCATACTGTACAGGCACTGTATTAAGCAGTACATACAGTATTAAACAATAAGTGTTTCTGTGGTAGAACACTATACAGTCCACTTCATTTCTGATAAAGTACACAAACACTGTTGAACACACTTAAAGACTGAAGAGGTTAACGTTTATTCTAATTTATATGTGGTTTTAATAGTGCAGTCGATTTTTGATATAGACATAAATATTCACTTCATGGTGGCATTTGGCCACGTGGAAAAATAGGGACTAAAATCAGAATTTGCAGTGCAATTTTTTTTTATTAAAATAACATTCATAATACAGTACTATCTTTAACATTAATAAGCGGTAGACTCAAATTGTTTATCTTAAAACTGTTGTTTGGCTATGATCATTTTGGGGAAAAAATACTTTAGGGAAACTGATTTCATTCATCCACAAAACATGCAACACACCAGATGATTAGAAGACAGTGAGCAAAAATGGCTCAGAAAAGTGATGTTAGTTTTGAGTAAAGTGTCTAAACACTTTTTGGGCCACTGCAGGACTATAATTTGATGTCCTCAAATAAAATGTCATAATTAAACATAGATACATATAAAGAAATTATTTATAAGCAACATTTAGCCATCTGAAAATCATTTTGTTGGCTTAATCTTTACAATAAGGACTTTACAAGTAAAGTATTCCTTCATTTGTTTTAGAAACTTCTGGTCTCGGACCCCATATATCAAAGGACTCAGTAATCTTGGCATAATATTTGTGATTAGATAATTAAAGAAAGTGATCTTTGTTCTGTGAACGGGAAAAAAAGTAGTGACACTCATATCTAAAAGAGGGGCAATATAGGAAAGCATACAAAGAAGTAACTGGACACCATGCAACAATATCGTACTCCGAGCCTTATTTGCTGAACCCTTTGAAACGGCCTTTCTGGCAGTGAACAGGACTCTGCAATAAGTGTAAATGAGAATCATCCACACAAATGACATATAAATGACTTGCGAAGCAGTGGTGCGATCCTTGTGCTGTTTGGATGTGAACAAACTGAAAGGATAGCAAAGTACAAGAGAATTGAAAAACGATATGGGTTGGATTGAGAGTAAAATAATGATATCTGCCAGTGAAGGTATAGCTCCTATAACCCACAGCAAACATATAAAGATGTAGGTCCTTTGTGGTGTGCAAATCTGAGCGTGATGCAGTGGTTTACAGATAGCAATGAAACGCTCTATTGCCATACCAGCCAGATTCAGTGGAGTGATCATAAACGTGGTTGAACCAAGAACCACCAATACGCAACATAATGAAACATTCACAAGTGGGGAAACATAGGTCAACACATATAAAGTCACTGATATGCATATCATGAGCATGTCATTGATTACCAGGTGAATGTATAAAATGTATCTGGAGTCTCTTGAAAACAT